>VUQK01025477.1:6679-25064 GCA_015106715.1 Bujurquina vittata
AAACCCGCTTTTCTTTCTTTTCTTTTTTTTTTCTTCTTTTGCATGCGACCTTCGCCAGCACCTCTTTGGAAGATTGACCTGCATTTTAGTTAGCTATTGTCCCTTTTACTGGGAGGGCAAAACGTACCTCAGTGAAACGCAACAGAACAAAAAGGACAAGGACAAACACAGATCAGCAGGTAGTGCAACAGGTAGTGTTATGTTATGAAGTTTCCATGACTCTACTCTCTTTTAATCTTTAAAAGTAATCTTTTATGTATTCATTTAGCCCTTTCAAAGAGGGCAAGGTGCACCACAATAAAGCCCACAAACAAAGCATTTGAATAAGAATGAAAAAAAAAAACAAGCAGAAACATTCATAGGCAGTGTAGTGATTTATGGTGTGAAGAAATTTTCAGTCCAGTCAAGGTTACTCGAATCACCAGACTTTAAATGCAGCACCACTCAAAGGTTTGGACACACTTACCCATACATATGGTACCGTATCAGAACATAGTGCAGTGATGAGAACCTGCATGAGCTCAGAAAGTGGCCGTGATCAATAGTGAAGATTAGGCTGTATTAGTTTGTTGAGCCAGAAACATGCAGGAAGGTCTCCACCAGTGCTGCTGTTGGGACCCACCAGAGACCAGACAGCACATCGCCACCAACCCCACGGCAGAGCAAGAGATGTCCAGGCACAGGTACTGGGCCCACAGGGAAGAAACTGGGCCCACACTGCACAGACCAACACAGCACATTACGGCAGACCACTGGAGAGAGAAGGGAGAGGCCCCTACACACCCATGCTCTGTGATGAACCATGTCACCCACTAAGAAATGCCCCACAAACCCAAGCTATTAGGATTCATCAGCCCCCACTCATCCCCCAATCACCCCACCTACCCCACCCCTCTCAGTGCCTGGAGATGAGACAGCAGATGCAAAAACTAAGCCTCTACACAGCAAGCACGGCACCCACCGCACGACAGCAAGCCACCAGCAGAGGCCCACTGGGCCAGCCCCCCCACCCACAGGAACCACAAAGGGCCAGAGCCCATAAGTTCTGACACAAGCAGAGAGACAGACAGCAGGAGCGAAGAAAGGAGAGACACAGGAGGCTGACAGAACAAGAGGCCAATTCAACAATCTGACAGGCACATCAATTTCTCAGCCACAACACCTCAGAGGCCACAAAGTTTTTACTGATTTGAGCTTCAAAAAGAATACAGACCAAGTGGTCAAGATAAACGAAGTTCACAAAATGTAGTACTCGTGTGACTGTAGTGTGCTTTTGCATCACTGCATGAGGAAGTCAAGGGCAGCAGAGTTTACATACACTCATCATGGGCATGAATGTCATTGAAATTTGGGGCTTTTAATGGTTTCTTTGAACTGTTCTTTTCTTAATTAATTTAAAGTATTCAAGTATTGAGTGCATATGTTTGAATTTATTTTGGATTGTTTCTAAGCCACACTGGATGAAAATTATGCACACACCCCCACTAATATTTGGTTAAATGTCTGTCAGAAAGTTTCAACTCAACCAAATTGTTGTATTAGCCATCAACAAGCTTTAGGTATAATTCTGCATCAAATGTGACCACTCTTTTTTGGTGGAATTGGTACAGTTTATTTAAATTAGTTGGTTTCTTGGCATGAATCTGGCTTTTAAGTATAGTCCACATTTTTTTTTTACTAAGGTTAGGGTCAGGGCTTTGTGAAGGCCATTCTAGTCCAAAACCAATTTTGATGCGTGTTCAGGCTATTAGAGCGGGAGCAGAAGGGTGGCAATGGCGATTTGTGACAGAATGATAGCAGCAAGAATGAAGGGAAAGGTTTACAAGATGGTAATGAGAGCTGCTATGATGTCTGGTTTGGAGATAGTGGCACTGGCAAAACACAGGACAAGCTGGAGGTGGCAGAGATGAAGATGTTAAGATTTTCAGGGGGAGTGAACAGGATGGACAAGATTAGAAATGATAATATTAGAGGGACAGCTCAGGTTGAGCAGTTTGGAGACAAGTTTGACAAGGTTGAGATGATTTTGACGTGCAGACGATGGATATAGTTGACAGAGGATGTTGAAGATGGAGCTACCAGAGCAAGAAAAGAGCAAGACCTGAGAGAAATAAATAACAATAAATAAATAACACATAAGATACATCCATCTTGCAAAGGCATCTCCTAGTTCTCACCGGCAAATAGTCTCCACTGATGGATGTCTCGGGACACTTGCAAGATCAAGATCAACAGGAATGTGGAGAACACTCGAGGCCAACTTAAAGGCAATTGCAAAAGTCACCCTCAAGTGCGGGATTTACCAAGGAGGTGCTCTGTCCCCATTGTTGTTCTGCAAAGGCCTCAATCCCGGTGGAGGTTGGGTGTCGAGGACTTGTGATGGGGACCAGCAGGTCCATGGAGCAGGGTTAGCAGGGGCAAGTGGAGAAAGTATTAAAGGAGCTACGGGAGGAGGCAGCGAGAGCAAGCTGGCTATGGTTGAGGAGGAGGCCTACACCCAAGTAAAGGTAGCTGCAAGGGGTGATGGGGATACGTCCCTGTTTATACCACTTGTCCCTACACCTGAAGATCATCAGTGAACAGCAACACCATTTGAAGACCCTGCAGCTGACCTAATGGCACTGACGGTGGTGCAACAGGCCTAAATGCCAAGGCAGGAAGCAGCATCTCAACAGTATGATGATCATTTCCACTCCACAGTTTTAGCTTTGTCTTTATATGCTTCCTTAGAGCTGAAAAAATAGCTGTAGAATCATATTTAATTGGCATATGATCCCACCTGATCCTTTGTTATCATGATAACATGATTAACAACATGTTTAAAACATGCACATTTAGAAAAATAATGCTTCATTGCTAATAGTGTTTCTTAGAAACTGTGGCATGCCTTTTCAAATTACCTCTATTGAGTGGTTTTAATAACCTTTCATTAGCAGCATCCTGTTTTTAATCATTTATATTCTTACTGTATTGAAGACCTATAGGAATCAACTGAATGCACATAAGGTGGTCACAGTAGGCTGGAAATTCTCAGTGGGGGACAATGTTTGAAGGATTAAGTGATATTAGCACCACTCTGAGTCAACAAAATATATACACTAATATATAATTAGTTTTAAATTATTTTGTTCATAGATCAGGGCATGTAGTATTAGAGAGGAAGATTTTGTCATGGACAATATCTACAGAGTGTTCTGGCTAGCCAGATGAGCTCTTTTGGCCAGGGAGTAATCATGACCAAATGCTCCACTGAACGTCACAATAGCATCATAGAAAAAATCTAAACATACCAAAGTGAGTGTGCTGTCAGCAAACAATACTGGCATGAGTGTCAAACAATATTGGTACTTGATTTTGTTTAGTTATGCGTGTGGAATTGCTTGACTTATACAACTTTATATGCTTTTATGTTTTCTCAAAATGCAAAATGTTGAACTAGAATGAGGATTTTTAAGTAGCTGCAATGAAATACCGTGGGTGACACGCTTTATGAGACAGTACATCAAGTGATTCATAAGAAAGAATAAGATGTAAATTAGATTTAAGGGCTTTACATGTATCTTAATAGTTGAACCACCTAGGAAATAATGTTTTAGAGCCATTAAATAAAGCACATATATTACTGAGATTATAACCTCTCTCAGATATCTCCATCTCATAATTTATATTCAATCAATTAACTGCACAATCATGGTTGGTCACAGAGACCTATCAGTTTGCTGTTGGGTGCTTGGTTCCAGGGCTTAATTGCTATATTATTACTGCAAAAGGTTTTTCTTTTGTCCATCCCATCTGATTAAGAAAATAGCATAGCAACGTTTTTTCTGCACTATTACAGCAGAAATAAATTATTTATGCTTCCTGTAACCCCAGTAATGTTTAACAGGTTTTCCCCTAGTATTGATACCGGGAACAGACAGTGCTGTCTGCTGCTGACCTACTAAACGTGTGGGTTTATGCAAATAAAAAAAGAGAAATTCAATATAAAAAAAAATGTGCAGATACAGATTTATGCTGATTAGCAAACTCTTAAGTAAATGTACCTCTTAAAAGAGTATATGACCATTTTTCATTTGTTTACACTTTCATCTATCCATCCATCTATTTTCTAACACAGGCTTTGCTATCAAGGTTGAATTCAGTGAATGAATCTAAGCTTCATCAACTTACACTTGATGTAACCTAAGTGTGACCACAGCCACCACAGCTCAACGCAGTACTTTGCTGTAACTTCACCACAGTACGGCAAGCTAACCCTGAACCAATGTTCCTGCAACCATTGAATAACACAAAGTTGGTATACCTCAGTTTGTATTGCAGGATGTTTCACAATGTGAAAAACTATAACTTCACATCATACACAGATCCAAGAATTGATTTAAAAATGTAAGCTTTAAAGCTTATCAGATGTGCTTGAGCAGTCCTTGCCTTTAAATCTAACCTCTCGTCTTCCTCTCCCGACCTCTTTCTTCCATCTTTCTCCATCTCTGAGTAAACTTCTCTCTCATTTTTCTCTCCCTGGAGATACCGCAGCTGTACCTTGAGCTAGCAGGCACATTGTGTTGCAGACACTTTGCGTGTTTCCTCATATTTGTTGAGCTTTTAGAAACATTGCATTTACCTGCCACACCTTACTCCCTTTATTCGTTGCTCTTCTGTAGCGCTAGCTAGATGCTTAAGTACAGAGACCCCTGAGTACAGAGCTATAAATGATACATAAATTATATGGTTTTGCCACTTTCTTGTTTTTGTATGCGATAAGCCCCGGAGTTGGATATGCCAGTAAGACTGTTTTTCTTGTGGTATTGTTCCCTCCATTTAGGCTCAGATCGTTTTGAAGTTCGAAGATGCAGTGACATGAAATAATAACTTTCCTCAAATGTGTTAAACCTAAAGTAACGAGCCTGTTTTAAAAAGGTGTGTGTGTAAAAAATGTAGGGAGTAAAAGTAAAAAGTTTTCAGAAAAATACAGTAAATACTCAAGTAAAGTACGGATACCTGAAAAATCTACGTACAGTAACAAAGTATTTGTACTTTGTTACTTCCCACCTCTGCTCTCGAGGCTCCCTTTGGAAAAAGGCTCCTTTCTGCCACTTACATCCGCAATATTATTTTTCTGTCACTGCCAAATGGCGCCATAGTTGAGGGTGGGTAGTAAATCAGCAACTTCATCTTCATGCTCAACTTCCTCTTACAGCCAAATTCAGATTTGTCAGGTCTGCCTCAAGCATTCATGACACTTGAAGAGTTTCCCAGATGACACATGAAAAGATTTGGCTCCCTACAGTTCAAATGAATTACTAACCTAAAAAGGATTTTGGATTACTTTGTGTGTCAGTTTTCATCTGCTCAGGGATAATTATTAATACTATAGTGATTAACACAAATTAATTGTTCATAATGACTTGGGTAATGATGTTTAATCTGACAGCAATTCTGCCAACGTGAGATTAATATGGAAAGACAAATAAGGATATTCTAATTTATGCTGCATGCTGTTATGCCCTTTATTCCCTGTCATTATATGTACAGTAGTAAGTATGCTGTGGCAGGACCCTAACTGACTAACTAAGTGCCTCTCATCTGAGTGACACCTTGGGGAAGGTCCCTAGATGAGGAAGAGGCTACCCCTTGTGTCTCATAGTGACAGCACCCATGACCCATAACTGTCTGTGACATTTAGGTCTCTGACTCCCCTCAGCAGATCATTTCTATCCTGCCTGAGGTCAGCCTTAGGGCACATTTGTCTGGCTCTAGTGACCAGTTGTTTCTACTCATACTTGGCTTTTGAGCAATGGATCAGTCACCCTTAGAGTCTGTCTTGATTTGCCACTTTCAACATCTCAAGGATACAATACTGAATATGTTATAAATAGAAGCAGTCGACTTTCTACTACTACAGTGATAGAATGTTAATTATCAAAGTCAAAGCTGTTTACCTACTATTGATACAGATTTCAATTTTTTTTTTTTTATATAAAATCCTTAATACTCTCACTTGGGAAAAAGCTTTTGCAGTACGATGAATGCATTTTAACAATAAGTAGTGATGAGTAATTTCAAGAATGACCAATCACGTAGTTTTCATCAGTTCTTACTTGGTTTTGAGTGCTTGAGATTTCTTTCCATCGTCTGATGAAGCAAGAAATCTATGCTGAAAACTGATGCGTCATTTGAACTTTCTTTGTACTATTAGACACAGTAGACACGGTTGTTTTGTGTTTTTTTTTTTTAATTATGGTGTTATTTGACAAAAAATATGTTTACTTAATATTTGTTTCTTATAACATGATGATGTAACATGATTTCTTTTCTCCTGCTGAGAAAAAAATAGCAATCATAATCAATTATGCCCTGTTAAAGTCTGTTAAATAGGACACAACCACTTGGGGGGTCAAAAATCTTTGTCTTTAATGTAAGCAACTGCTTAGTGAAAGAGGCAGTGTAAGCTGTTGCACACTAAAAGACGCACATAACTTTGTTTTGCAGTGTCAAAGAGTACATCAGCTGAGATGTTCTGCACAGATACAGAATCTGAAGGCTCCCAAGAATGAATTAATCTGCGATTCTGTAATTCCACATAATGTATTAATTAAGCATTTTGAGTATATTTAGAATAGTTAATGTGATCTGAGTTATGGGAAAATTAGACAACAAAAATAAAAATAAAACTACACAGAGACAAAATGGTTTAGCTGGAGCAGTTTAATCAGCATTAAATGATGCACATTTGTATGCATCTGTTGAGGTTGTTACATTATAAAAACAAAACTGCAGCGTGGTCCTAGGCAATAGCAGATAAGACACCAAAATGTGCAAAAATGCAACAAAAAGCTACAAATGTGATTTCATTTTTTTTAAACAAGGGCATAAAATATCTTGTTACATGATGATCCCAGTGCAACAGGGTCTTTATTCATCCAATAATATCTTGGGCTTGTCTGGCCTCTGCTTCAGTGCCTCCCTCCCCTGGGGAATTTCACTCTGGCTGGAGCCTGGATGTAATGAGGTGGTAGCAATATCTGCAGAAGAGAAATACCATGGACCTGCAGAGTCTGCTCTAATAAACACCCCCAAAAGATTCTGGCCTTGGTAAACAAGAGCAGTTTGTTAACTGGTTGACTGACCAACTCGTCCTGTCACATTTGATAGATATCCTCAAACACAAAGGCGTGATAACATATATTTAGAAGTTGTGGGCAGTACTCGACTCTCTTTTTATATCACGCCTGCTTTTATCTGTCTAAAGTGTTGATACCAATTTTAAGTGTTTTTTAGTGCAGTTTGTTAACTATCAGTCTCTTTCATATGATGGTACCAAATGACCACTTTTATGGGTGCCCAATAAGTAAAGGTGCACCATTTCATTGCATTCTATAATACTCTGCTTGCTACCCTCTGTTAATTAGCAAGAGCATCTACAAGTATTTCTGTTCTTCTGTTGTCTACTTGGATCAAAGTTTTAAAACCCAGCACATTTTGTCTGACAGTTTTCTTCTTTTTAAAGCATGTTTAAAACAACAGATATCCATGTTCTCAAATTACCTTTGTTTCGTCTGCCTGCTCCATACCAGTCAATGCCAACTTCAGTGCAGAGGAGGGTTTGTTTGTTTTTAGCTCTGCCTACCACAAGTGGGTGGTTGATTGCTGCACAGTGCTTCTGTGAGAAAAACAGGAACCACTTAGGGACAACATGATAAATATTCAATTCAATTTAGTTTGATTTATATCGCGCCAAATCAGAACAACAGTTGCCTCAAGGGGTTTTATGTTGTAAGGCAAAGACCCTACAATAATACAGAGAAAACCCAGGCAATGAGAGAAACCCCGATGAGCACTTGGTGACAGTGGGAAGGAAAACTCCCTTTTAACAGGAAGACACCTCGGGCAGAACCAGGCTCAGGGACGGGCAGCCATCTGCCGTGATCGGTTGGGGGTGAGATGAAGAAGACAATGACAATGAGTTGAATCTAACGTCTAACATCCCCTTGCCTCACCTGCCCCGCCCTAATTTTTCTTTCTATAAAAACTTTTTGTAGTGTTACCTGTAGAAGTCCTTTAACTGGTTAGCAGCCAACAGAATATCCTGCTTTGCAACACATCTGTTTGCAGTTTTCTGCATTGTTAAAGGCCGTTTGTCTGACCTGGACCAATCAACAGTGACAGCTTACAGGTGCTGATATTAGACCTGCCAGTGGAATGTTCTGCTGCGACTGGTTTGGAAGATTGGGTAGTTCAGCCAGACAGTGACAGGACTGGTTCAGATGTGACTTTGCCCCAGATAAAGTGTAAAGAAAAGAGGCCTGAATACACCTTTCCTTTAATAAACATTTCATTTATTTTTATTCAGGAGATCTGGGGCTACTGAAAAAAATATTTTGGGTTTCGGCCCCCAAATACCTAGGCCTAATAACACAACTGGTGGTGACTTCTTTATCTGTTTGTTCTGATGTGTCTTTCTGACCTTATTTACCATCATTAACATAACTAATTTTCTACAAGCAAACAGACAATCAATGGATTTTTATGTTATTTTGGTTATTCCTGCAAGGATGAACTTAAAATCACCAAAGAAACCAAAAATTAAAACAATAACCAAACTGAGCAGAATAATGTAAACACAGTAGGTTACTTTATATCTATTGGTTGGTTTATCTCCATATAAATTTATATATAATCCCTGCTAACCCCTGTTTATCTATAACTATTTGTCTAAACATGTGTATGCTAATAAGTAAATGATATTCTCTTGACTCTAACCTGCACAGAGTATAGCAGGGATGCATCTAAAAGACCTGTTTGGTGTATTTTTAAAGGGTTTATGGACTTTTTATTACAAAACTTACTATAAAAGTAAAGTTACTGTAAAATTGGTATTTAGTTATTACTATGTAGCCTTCTATTAGTCATTTTTTCTATGAATTACAATTATAAAATAGGAGATTTAGAGGTCTTCCAGTACTGAATCACAAGTAAGACCTTTCTATTTGTTCGTCATCAAACCAATAAAAATAAAAATTCCTTCAGGAGAGCCATCTCAAGTCTTTTCAGGTTGACACTCACAGTGAAGCAGAAACAAATCTTTGAATTTACAGATTTATATTTATAGATTTATATATGTTATATTTATATACTTTTCACTCTCTCTAGAGGACAGACATTGAGAAAAGGTAAGATTGCTTTTGTTTCTGTTCTGTAGATTCCACAAGGAGCATGACTCTTTGTAAAAGACCATCAGCAGACCTTCAGAGCAGAGGTTATCAGCAGTGAGTCCGCTGAATCATATTTCAGCCAAAGAAAATGGGATCTATCGACCCACTTTATGCTTGCTGAGAAAGCAAATGTACTTAAGCTGTCAATGACTGATTAAAGTCTTTGAGAGAGAAATGTGTGCTTTGCAACAAATGTTGGACTGTGTGACTGCAATGTAACTATCAACAGGCTGCTAGGATGCTGTCTTTTAATCTTGAGTGGTTGTGGTTAAAAATAACACTATAGAAATACATGTGAAACATTTATTAGTTCAGACCTATTTTATGGGTATATACTGCATACAGTAAAGTGCAAAAGTCTTGAGCCACACAGCATTTCTTTAGATTTTGTTTCCAAGGAGCCACACTTTCTGGTCATTTTTAAAAGTGGTCTTAAACACTAGCTCTCCAGGCTTTCTGAAGATGTTTCAAAGTTTTTCTTTGACCTTTTTCTCAATAATATTTGTTTGTTTTTTAAGCCACTTAACACTGACTTATGAATGATTAAAGCTTAAAAATGTGTCGTAACAGACAATTGATCCATCAAGCCTCATTGGAGATGGTCTCAGTAGAACGATGGCTATCCAGAAGTTTTTTATAGTCCTTTAAGACATAATGGAACACGTCCGCCAGACCATATCTTTACATTATACAGTACAGTACATGCTGTAGTACCATCTTGTGGAATATTTCAACTCACTATAAGCTTCAGAACCCTAATTATAAGAATATGTATGAAGGAAATCCATAGTAACTACATAAAGTAGCTAAAAAGTTCACTAACCCACAAAGAAACTAAAAATAGTTTTTTGTATCTACAGATTATGCTAGATACAGAAATGCCAGAACTGTACATGCTAATACACACGATAAAGCGCATGGAGTACGTTTTGTTCTTAGCGCTTCCTACGCGATTTTTGTGAACCCGTTAGAGCACGTGTCAGACTCAAGGCCCAAATAATTTAATGGCCCACAGGCTATTAATAATAGCTATATGAAATCATTTTATACTAAAAATCCCACAATGCACTGCAGCAACTGCTGAGCAGGCCAAGACCTGTGTACTAACCCCTTTTCCATGTTGCCAATGACACATTGATGGTTGATCAGGAGATAAAAACATCATTCAGCACTTTTTACCGTGACATTTAAACTGCCTGACCTCCAAAAACTGCCAAAGAAAAAGTGGAAAACAGAGATTTTCCAAATAGGCAAGGAAAAGGACCTGATCGCTGACATCAGATGTAAACCGTCTGTCTCTTTTCCTTGCCTGCAATGTGCTGGGAAAGACGGGATTGGTGGGACAGATACAAGGGAAGATGCAGAGGGAAACCTGCACAGGTGAGCTGACAGCGCATCACTGCCACAGGTGGCTGTGTGAGTCAGCTTTTTTCTGCGACATAATGAAGCATCCTAATGCAGAACAGGACAACGTGATTATGCATGATTGTCCAAAAATAAAAATTAATACGGCCAAGTCTACACAGCTGTGATTTTTGCTGATAAGCTGGACACACTGCGCACTTTATGCAGCATTTTTTCCAACCGTGAAGTGCAGAAATTCACATCACAGTTTTTACTTACAAAATTGCAAATTTTCATCAGCTTGAAATATTTTCATTTTTCTGATGTTATTTTTGAAGAAAAAATATCTGTTTTGAGGAAAAATTTGCTTTTTCTTGGCCATTCAAAATCATATTGCTGATTAAAATTATTATTTTTAATCGTGTTCAGCCAGACTGTGTCTTCAATTTTGGCCTGTCCTGTGATTGAGTTTGAAACCCCTGCATTAGAGGAAGGATATGTTGAATGCATGATATCTGTAAATAATTGTAAATCCTCTGGTTCTATATCCAAAAAGAATTATTGCTCTATCATGGTTTCAATTCTATCAGCATTTAAAAGCAGTTAGCAGTTGGGAGCACCGGCACTCCGGCTGGTCACAGAAGGGTCCAGGAAAGGGAAGGTAAGCATGGAAAGGCCAAGACTTGTCAAATTGCACATGAAATGGACTTAAAATCAGTGGCAAAAGGTCTTCTGGAGTGAGGACTCCAAATTGAAAATGAAATTTTTGACTCAAATCATTGTCAAAGGGAAGTCGTTGAGGAGAGAGGTGCAACAGCGAGTGGCTGCGGCCCTCTGTCAAACATGGTTGAGGGTCTGTCATGATTTGGGGCTGTATTTCAGCCAGTGGTGTTGGAAATCTTGCCAAAAACTGATCGGATTACGGAGCGTCAGATTTTGAGCCACCATGCAATACCATCTGGAAAGCATCTGATTGTCAGCAGCTTCAATTTTCAACATAACAACGATCCAGAAAACATTGCCAATCTAGTAAAAGCACATTTGGATTAAAACACACACACAGACACACACACACACATAGGAACAATATCAGTCATCGATTGGCCTCCCCAAAGCCTGGACCCTAACATTACTGAAGCAGTGTTGGATCATCTTGACAGAGAACAGATCCAAAGGCAGTTGACATCCAAAGAAGTGCTTTGAACGTCCTTCCAGAAGCCTGGAGAACTATTCCTACCTAAAGAAATTCCAAGAAAGCTTTCTAAGAGAGTTCAGGCTATGTTGAAGAATAAAGGTGATTATGCCAAATATTGACTCCTCAGAACTCCATCTGCCTTATTTACTGCATTTTCATGTATGTTTGAACATGTCTCAATACGATGATGATAAGTTCTTTCATTAGAACTTATTAGAACTTAAGAACTATCATTACAGGACAGGCTTCTACTTGAATATTTATTATTTCTCAAAAAAATCTGTAAGCTGTTATTTCAGAACAAAAAAATGACAATTTGAAATATGGACTGAGACTCTAAAAGCATTTGAGCATTTTTACACAATCCCAAAACAAATAAGCAAGAAAGGCCTGAGTGCAGTCAGTAGAGGCATAAATAGAACCTAATACTTCTGATACTTCTGCATCTGCTGAGAAAACCATCAAGTCCATCATCTAAATTGACTTGTTTTATTTTTTTTATTTATTTTTTTTAATGACTTGAAAGCAGTTTTTGGTTGAAAGCAGAGTCTTTCTATGTTAACTCTACAACTTGTCAGAAGATGAGCAAAGTGAGGCTGTTTTGTCCTTCAGTGCTATCAAGCCATTTATAAAATATAGGTGGAGAAAACAGTGTTCTCCATTTCTCTTGAATCTCTAAAAAGTAGATATTTAATGCAGGCCATGCAACCATTTAAATGTAACCGTAAATTGTACAGATTTTGATGTTGCATTCTCCTACAGTGAGAGATTCTGATACTAACATTGATATACCATTTAAGTATGAAAAACAAGAAGACACTGGCCTTCTTGTAACCTGCCTTTTCTTTTTTCTTGGCCTGTTCTGGAATATGTTTGACCTGCTCCACAGATTTGTTTCAGGCTTGCCGGTGATAACAAAAGCTTTTTGGACAATACATAAAAGGTGAACAGAGCTTCTAGGTCTGAAAAGTGAACCCGATATGGAAGTGCATTAAATCTGCCTTCTTTCATACACTGCTCAAAGAAATTTAAGGAACAGTTTTTAAACGGAGTCTATCATCAAGTCAATTAAACTTTTGGGATATTGATGGGGTCAGAGGGAGTTGTAAATCAGTTTCAGCTGCTTTGGTGTTAATGGTAATTAACAACAGGTGCACTAGAGGGGCAATGATGAGAAAACCCCCAAAGCAGGAAGGGTTTTACAGGACATGGTTTCCCTCCCCATGTTTTCTGAGAGTTCTCTCACTAGTTTTGCATGTGGCTAATCTCAGTGTCACTACTGGTAGCATGAGATTATAGCTGGACCCTACAGAGGTTGCACAGGTAGTCCTCAGGATGGCACATCAGTGCATGACATTGCAAGAAGGTTTGCTGCGTCTCCCAGCACAGGAGATGCCAGGAGATGCTTTATGTAATGATACCAATTCTGTGTTGATATTGTTTGAAATTATATCATGTTATTGTAACTGTTATTTTTATGTTTAGTTATTTATTCCATAAAATTTAGTTTTACCTGACATGTTTGGGAAACTTCAGTTTGTGTGCAAAACATTTTGTTATTGATTTCTGTACCTCTACTGCACTTTTTTTTTTTTTTTGAACATCCGTCCTTTATAAGGAGCAGTTTTTCTGTTATGTTCTGCTGTAGCAGTGAGTGTAAGATTAGTAACTGGTCAGAAACCAAGTGTAACAGACATGTGTGTTTAGTTTGTGTAGCGGCTTAGGCCAAACCATTATCAACTGGAATACATTGTTTTATCCCAGCTCCTGCCAGGGATGCTTTGTATTATATTGTATTATATTCAGTGCATCAATGCATTTTTGTGTTACGCAGGAGTGGGACTTGGGCTGAACCGTCATTAACTGGAATGCACTTATTAATCCCAACTCCTGTCAGTGAATAAGCAGAGAGTCCCTCCAAAAGACGTCTGTGGCCCAGTCTCTTATTAATCAACACAACACAGAGAGAAAGAGAAGAAACCACCGGTTAGGTCTTGGAGAGCTGGGGTGGAAAGCCCTTAACCCATCAGCAGGACTGGCATCTGCTCCTTTGTGTACGAGTAACTTTATTTGTATAGCACTTTTTAAAACACAGAGTTAAAAGCTGAATAAAAGCCAAGCATAAGTATACATGTTACAAACAGACACATAATCAACCATATGGTCAGACATTTATTCCAATATACACACAAATAGCTGTATTTAAAGTGGACTCTGAGCTTCACTTGAAGCCAGTGAAGGGATGCAAGAATAAATGTGATATCTGAACGCTGGCTAGTTTTTATTAGCAGCCTTGCCACTGTGTTCTGCACCAATTGGAGACTGGCTATTGAGGACTAAAATATGAACAAAAAAGTGCACTACAATAATCAAGACAGGAGAAAATTAAAGCGTGAACTAAAAGTTCTGGTCCCCACACTCGCCTGAAATAAATCCAATAGAACACCTCTGGGAAATTGTGCTTTGGTCCATCCAACGCTGCCATGTTGCACTTCAGACTGTCCAGGGGCTCTGTGATGCCCTGGTCCAGATTTGGGAAGAGATCCCTCAGGACACCATCTCCTTAGGAGCGTGCCCTGATGTTGTCAGGCATGCATACAAGCACGTGGGAGCCATACAAACTATGGAGTGCCATTTTGAGTTCCTGCAAGGATTTTATATTTTATGACAAAATGGACAAACCTGCCACATCATTTTTTCACTTTGAGTTTCAGGATGTCTTTGAATGCAGCTCTCATTAGGTTGATAATTTTCCTTTCCATTAAAGAATGTGGCTTCCTTCATTCCTAACACGTTGCCCAGTCCACATCAGGATAAGCATGTTTGTTTGTTTTTTACCCACTGAGATCTGATGTGTTATCAAAGCTTGATGAGTTTATGATCTAAACAACAAGCTTCAAGTCGCATTAAATGGAACAGGAAATTCATGTTGTAAATTAGGGTTAAATTGTGGTACGCACTCGCGTCAAAAAGTTGGCCAATGTAGGGTGTGCTTGAAGGCAGGCCTACCTTATAATTGATGAGGAGCATACAGCCTCCTTCAGTTTCTTCTTTAGAGCTTTCCCTCACTTGTTACATCTGTTTTTTTAAGTAATAATAAGGCAACAACCACAACACTCAGAATCCAACGTCAACTTTATATTTCACTAACTATCTGGTGACACCACAGAGTCTCCATCCACATTTTACATAGTCTTTCTGGCTGTGCCAGTCTGCTCTTCAATCCTGTAGAAATCTAGAGGAAAACAGCTCTTTGCCAGGACCTCTGTAAACACTGCTGCACAGTTTATGGTGTCAGTTGTTCATTTCAGAGCATACTTTATAAAACAGTAACTGATTTTAGTAAACTTTTTTCATTCTAAGTGTCAGAAAGGAGGATTATTCAGCGTATTGCAAGCTAATACGTCAGATCCACCTCTTGTCATCACAAACTGTTTCAAAACACAATGATGACAATGAGAAAAATTCTCATCTGGAGACCTCAGCACAGGACTTCACACACCAGTGGGTTAGATCACAGTACCCATGTAAATCTTTTATACGGTCATGGTCTGTTTACGGCCCCCAAATACTTTTGCAGCAACCATCAAAGCACACATAAAATGTAGTTCATAAATGAATGAAAACATACAAAAGAGATGGTGAAATGAATTGAAAAAAACTGTAGAATGTAAAAATTATAATTGCTACATTAAGAACAGTATTTTGACTTTGCTCTGTGGATGGTACAACATTTTCTTGCATTAAATATGAATTATAAGATATTTCACATTAAATTATATAATAAAACCTAACTAATAACAATACTCTTCTATAATTTTAAGCCTGATTACTTCCATTACAGTATTGTTTGACCACATTTACAGGAAATTTTCATATATAAATATCTGTAATCTAATATAAAATATTGCCCCAAGGCATGCAAAATCTCATGTAAATTTAAAGCCATGAACTGTATTTTAAATTGCAGAAAATTTGTGTTTTTGCAAGTTGGTTAATGTCCTTTATTTATTTGTATATTCATTGTTAATGTTTGTTACTAAATATTAAAGTTTTTAAGGGTGTTTATGAATGGAAAGGATATATTTTCATAAAATATTAAAGTATTGATAGGAATTTGTACATGAAATAATAAATTATAAAAAAACTGATGAGCCACTGATGAACAAATTATTTTTATTATTATTATTAATACTCTGTCAGAGGATGGCTCTCTGTGGTGATTCCTCAGCAAGAAGCATCACAAGGCTATTTCCTTAGCAGCAGCATGATGAGAGGATTCTCTACAAAACCCCATGCTAGTGTGACAATAAACAACCTAGCACGGTTGCTAACAATCAACCCTGCTAACTGCTAGCATGAACATTAGATTTTATCGGTAAAAAAAAGTCCATGCAAAACTTTATTGTTGCCCAAAATAACATAAAACATTTCACCATGGTCAACTTGCAATGAGTCACATCTGTCCATTTTAATATGCAAAGTTTTTTTTTTATTATTATTAAAGTCAGATGCTGCTTATTTTCACAGAATATTGAACTGTTTAGATGATGACAATTATCATTTTGAGATATTTAATAAGAAAACCACACCTTACATATACATGAGACATGTGGTATTAAAATTTAAAAAAATACTTTTTTGTTGTTGCTGTTTTTGTGATTGTAGTTTTCAATAAATAGATGGCCAAGAAGTATAAAATATTTTCTTTTTAAAAAAATAGCTCATGGCTAATGTGATGAAGAGGTGCTCGCATAGCAGAAACGTTCCCTGTGATTTTGGAAATAAAACGGAGTATGTGTTATGTAAAATAGCTTTAGGCCTGTAATGCACTTGTGGCTTTAAGTTTTCAGTATATTGTTAGATCCCAGAGTCACAGTGTCTTTTGTTCCAGGTACTGAAACCTCTGAATGATGTTTCTCAGCCTGACAGCATTTGTGTAGCTGCCCATCACAGCTGCCAGTGTTTAGAGAAAAGAGTAATTTTATTAAAATAAAAACACATCTAACTGCTATACACCCATTACTGCCTTCTTTACTATAAACACAATGACCACTTTTTTTTTTAACTTCATCCAGTCTCCTGTTTCTTACTTTTGACTCTCATTTGTTCCTTACATGTTTTTCATTTCTAATATAAGCTTTCTGAGTGTGGATATTTAGGCCTACTGCTGGCAATTGTATTCTTTGCTTTCTTTCCCCCCTCATTTATAGTGGATTAAAATTGAAATCCTGTCTTCTAAAGTATATAAGCTGCTGCCTATTGTCGTTTTTCTGCTCATTCTGCTAATCCCTGGTTGACAGCTTCTGCTTTGCAAAGACCTTAAACATTGCTCTCTCTCTTTCTCGCTCTCTCTCTCTCTGTCTGTCTTTCACTTGCATATAAGGAACCCACTGCATTTTCCCCCACATATTGCCACTAATTTTTATATCGAACCAGACCACAAATGTGGAATGTGAAAAAAATGGCTTGACCATACGTACCTCACTTAGCTCTATAAAATTCACTCGACAATGAAGCTGAGACAGAAGTGTTTAAAAAGAGGTCTAAAAACTTCCATCATTTTGCTGACTAATTATTGCAAGAATGGAGTGCCCTGCTCTCTCTCGTTCATGAAAAATGAATGAAACCAAGGTCATGTTAGGGGAGAGAACTCGCTCATAGGCTGTTCCATGTTGGCAGAGACTGGTTGGGGGTCTTTGCTGAAACAAAAAGAAGCATCACACCATTTAATCAGCCCTGACTAGTCATTCAGTCATTCAGGCTGACTCGTCCATGTATTCCTTTGCATGATCACATGCGCTATGTGTAATGTGTGATCATGCACAGAAAATCACACATACCTGCCCAATCAGGCTTCATGAAGGTGGTCTGAAGGCTCGATGTCTTCTAGTGGGCCCTATGAAAACTGCCCAGCATGGTGGAGCCCAGTTGGCATTTGCCATAAAATACCAGAATTGGCAGATTCACTGTGAGCAGATGTGATCGACATAAAAGGGTCTGGAGAAGTTATCCTGCCTGTAAGATTGTTCAGCATGGCTGGTTTGGTGGCGAATCAGTAATGGTCTATGGGAGACATATCCATGGAGGGACACACAACCCTCTACAGGCTCTGCAACAGCACCCTGACTGCCATTAGGTATTGGGACGGAATCCTCGGACCCACTGTCAGACCCTATACTTTGATTTTTGGGGTGTCTATTGATGCAGCCCTCTGTAGGTTGATAAGCTAGAGTGCCATAGTTGGTGCACTCTAGCAACTCTGGTGCAAAATTAATTTAGCCTACAGTACTGAATGAATCTTTTGGGGATGTAAAATGAAGAGAGTGAATGCTCTGGCTTAGGAGACATTTCAAACAGAGTCAAATTTGACCACATGCCACAGGGTGTTATCTTTATCTTTGTTGTTGTTTTTGTTTTTAGTCTCTCTTGTTTCACATGCCCTAGCCCCTAGAAAGCATTGGATGACATTAGGTACTGACCTGAAGGCACTGTCTCTAATAATTTAATATGCAGAGAAAGACATTCATTAAAAAGCACATGCCTAATTTATAAATGCAGTATGATTATTAAGTAGGGATTCACTAAAAATAAACTAAAAAAAGAATAAAATATTCCCAAAAACAAGACACCA
>VUQK01025480.1:0-10900 GCA_015106715.1 Bujurquina vittata
TGAAATTGTCCCAAACCTTGGATCCGTTTTTTCTTTTTCAAACGGAGTGAGACGTCTTCCTGCCAGCCTATCTGTGGCGTGCATGTTTAGTCATGTGGCTATTGATGAAACCGTGCCAACTTTGCTTTACAGATAAAGGTTGATAAAGGCCGAAGCGACGACCGGGGATGGGAGCGGTTAGACAGCGGAGGATTTCGCTGTCACTTTTTGGGGAAAAAAGGTCATTATGGGGGTTTGAAAATACGCTAAATTGACAACACTGTGCCCAACCCTGCTGTCTGCACTAACCTTGCGAGAACTGCCATCCAGGCTACTGCAGGTGGCAGTTCTCGCGAGGCTACTGACAGTTCAGTTTGGAGCGGCAGGAATAATTTTTTTTAAATTATTATATTAAAATACGGGAAATTTACGTGAAAATAATAAAGCGGGAGGATGGCTGAACAGAGGGGTAAAATACGGGATTTTCCTGGGCAAAACGGGAGACTTGACAGGTATACATTTTAAATAACCTTAAATGTAAAATCTCAGTTAAATAAGTGTCATTTCATAATTATATGATTTATAATCCAATTAGTCGACTAATCGTTTCAATAGTCGATGACTAATCGACTATCAAAATAGTTAGTTGCAGCCCTAACTGAATCAGAGCAGCATGTAAAGCTGTTAATGGAACTTAAACCTCAAGAGACAATCTGAGGAAATAAATAAATAAATCGGTGAAAACACAAATGCTGATGGTCAGAGTTGGAGTCAACTTTATGTTGGTTAAAGAAGATTTTAAGATTCCAAATGGGCTGCAGCGATCTCTTTAAATGACATCATAGTGGATGGCCGTCTTCATGCTTTGTTTTCCGTGAGTAGGCGATCGGTGAAACCAGCTCCTTTTGGATAAATAAATAAAATCTTTGTGTTTTTAAATACAGAAATTATCATAGTGGCCTGACCGGATACTGACGTAGGGATTTCCACTGAAAAAGTTTCCCTCCCGAAATCATTCGGTTAGCCATTATCCATCCTGACTGACGCAGCCACTTGCCCAACCAGTCGGGACTTAATTTATTGACAGGTGCAAGTTTCTGGTCGGGCAGGTTTGCTGTCTTTTACTTTGAAGCTGCGGCGACATCCAGACACTGTATCAGACATCGGTGCAGCATCCCGACTGGTGAATAACCCGCCCTCAGTTCACCTCTGGAGCATCAGCAGCACACAGGCAGGCCTCATGCACGGCTGCCTTATCGGTCTGTGTACCTAAACACACGCAGATGAAAATGGGAGGGACTGAGTCTGTTGTAAATACTCAGAATCCACTAAGACACAAACGAGACAGACAAAACGGGCCTCGCCCATGTCGATCTAAAATTAGGCAGAATTTGAAGGGCCTTCAATTTGTGTCGAGGTTTATTAAATACAGCTTGTCTGTCTCCGAGGTTGCACAACAGTTGACAGGTTCTTGGCCTCACTTTTGGCTGGCTGTCTTGAATGTGCTGATGCAGTGCCAAAACCAGCTGTTAGATTGATGTAGTGCACTCATTTGTGTCTTGGCTAATGCAGCTTTAACCTCAGCTGTTTTTAAAGTACATGCATTGTGCAGTTTTTAGGTGCTACTTGGACTTCACTTCCTTACAGGGAGATTTAATTTACTTTTTGATCAAATACCTTTATGCCACAACTGTAAACAATGGTGCAGGCACAGCTGGATATCATAGTAAGCACACCGCCTCTAACAGCAGCTTCACATTACGATGCTGGCAGATCATTTGAAGATCTCACCAGAATCCTGCTCACACCAGCTGCCTGTTTGTTTTTTGTTTTGTTTTTTTTTGTTTTTTGTTTTTTTTAGAGCTTATCAAATAGAAATCTAATTTCATTGGCTCAACTCCAGCAACTGATGTTTGTAGCAGTCTGTAAAAAGCATGTCTTATTTTGCGCCTGATGTGGTTGTGATAGTTGCTGCAAGAGTCCTGTTACGCTTCACCAAGTCCTCACCAGGTCAGGAGTGT
This sequence comes from Bujurquina vittata, assembly GCA_015106715.1. NCBI lineage: Eukaryota > Metazoa > Chordata > Actinopteri > Cichliformes > Cichlidae > Bujurquina > Bujurquina vittata. The sequence continues at coordinate 2,001 of VUQK01025480.1, forward strand.
GTTAAGGTTTGAGGCTCGTGTGTGCGTGTGCATGCATGTGGCACAGTGACGGTAATACAGGGAACAGGGATGTTCCTTCTACACCAGGGGTGGGCAAACTACGGCCTGGGGGCCACACTTGGCTCATTGGTCTTTTTAGTCATAAATAAATCATAATAATGAGTGATGTCAAGGATTCTGAGAATTGCTACAACAAACATGAGACTTTAATGCACTGCCAAAAAACAACTGGTGCTGGTGCTGGCCCGGCCAGTCTGTCAAATTTCAAAAAGTCAGTGTGGCCCCAGAGCCAAAACATTTGTTCACCTCTGTTCTACACATTGTTCAGTTTGGCTGTAGATTTCACAGATTTTAGGTTTGGCATGATTTGCAGTAAAACGGCTCTTCTCAGTTTCTCCACCTGAGCTGTTGGATTAGCTCAGTCACTTTACTTTATCATAGTCAAAAAGATATAACTGAAAAAGTGAAAACTGAGTAGTTTAAGAGCATCATGTTGAGACCTTGTTTTAGAAACCTGTGTCTGTGTTGGGAGGGGGGGGTGATTGGCTGTCAGTAGCTCACAATAAGAACATGCTCAGCATCTCATCTGGGTCATGTCATCTGCTGCCCCCTAAAAGAGATGGTTTTTATGTTAAACTCAAAGGTCAGTGAGCTAATAATTGTCTGAAATAAAAGTTTGAATGCAGAAAATGTCATTGTAATTTTGTTGTGTAAGGCTGAGGAAAATATATTTTTATTTCTATGCCACATGTAATTTTTAAAATATTCAAATTTTATTTAAACAGATTGTACTAGCAATACCTCAAACATTACTTAGCATTTTAATTTCTCTTTTTTTTTCCCCCCCTGTGTCTCGTGAGTTTGTTAAGATGATTAGGGTGTATGGCGAGGAAGACCAGAACAGGGTTTTGTGGCTTTCACCAGGAGAGACAGCCAAGGAGGTGTGCCACAGGCTGATGGTTCACTGCAGCGACCCGGAAAACTGGGCCCTCCTCGAAGTCTATCCCACCCTCGGTTTGGGTAAGACTACACTGAAATCACCCTTTAACCGAAGTAAAATCACAGATGTGTTGAAGCTTCACACCCCTCATCCTGTCTCCACAGAGAGGTGTCTGGAGGACCACGAGGTTGTGTTAAAGACTGAGGTGACCTGGCCTAAGAACGGTGACTCAAGATTCATGTTTCGGAAGAATTACGCCAAATACGAGTTCTTCAGGAAGCCAGTGGTACGCAGCCAGCTGTGTTACACCTACAAGTCTAAAGAAAGGAGTTTAAAATAAATCCCCCTGTTTTCCTTCTTACATAACAGCAGACTCTGAGCAGAGCCTTTATTAAACATGTTGCTGCAGTGGATGTTAACGAGGCCTGACGTCACGGTGGATTGATTGACAGGTTGCGTGCTGGTGCAGACACACTGGCTTAATGCCTCAAATATTTCGTTACGTTGGCTCTGCTCTGTCACCTGTGCAGTTAAACTGAGATGACACTGAAAACAATCTCAGCCCACTGCTGTCTGTGTTACACGCACCCACAGTGCCTCCAGAAGGCTCTGGAGGGAATATAATCTCACAGTTAGGCCTTTTAACTTTTGATATGCTCAGTTCCATTCAGTTTCACAAAGCAAACAGGGAACAGAAATTAGTCATTTTGAAGCACAACTAATGATTATTGTAGTTGTCAGTTACTGAAACTACAAATGAAAATGCTGCTTAGTGGGTACTAGTGGGATCATTTGAGCTTGTTTATTGATGTGACCTGAATCGAGCCATGATATCCAGATCATAGATATATACCTGGTGACTAGTTTCCTGGTCTAAAAGTCTGAAATGATCCTGATGTAACAGATGAGGTTCAGCGTTGTTTGCACTAAACATTTTGAGATACCTACCTAGTTCTACTCTAACGATATATACATCATCACTTCAGTCGAGTGCCGGTTTCTACCCGTTTCCTTTAATACAAACGTACGCCTGTTTTTTTTTTTATTACGCTCTGCAGGATGGCACTGCCATTGTCACACAGAGCGTGGCTGTCATCTGTCAGAAGCTGCTGATTTTCACGTTTAACTGGTGGTTCGTGTTTGCCTCTGAGTTTGATAGCGAGAGTTGTTGGTCCACCTCTGCAGCACTTCTGGCCCATCTTTCTGGACCTGTGCAGCCCAGAGCTGCATCCTTAGATCTCTGTAAGTGTGTGTGTGGGAGTTTCCCCACATTAATGCCAGATTTTTCGGTGCTGCGCTGAAATTAGTAGGTAACTTGGTTCATAGTCCTTTAATCCCACCAGCAGACATATCGCCTTTTTGGGATTTTGTCAAATATCTCTGCTCATTAGGACCTGCTGGGGGGATTACCCAACCGTGTGTGTGTGGGGTGCTCTTACACTAACACTGTTGGATGGTTCCTGTTTAAGTTTCTTTTGGTGGTACAACAGTTTAAATTGGTTTATCCTTACTCAGATCAGCTTACGGGGGGAGTTATTGTTTGATACAAATGGAAATGTAATAGGAGTAATGGCAGTTTAATGTTTCCTTGCTGGTTTTCCATCATGCGTCATGCTTTGGACACTGGGTATTAACTGTCTGTGTGGCTTTAAATGACCTCAGAGTTGAGTTGAACGTGCAGAAACCTGCCAACAAATCAACAGCAGCTCGTCTCTTCTGGGCACTTGTGGAATCGGATACCGGTTTTGATTTCTTTGCGCACACGACTGTAAATTTCCCAGAGGCTTTCTTTGAACAAGTCAGATGTTGCAGCTTTCATGCATCTTAAGGGAGAATGATGTATGGAAGGTGTAGTGGCGCCTCATCTGTGCATACAGTCGTCCTCGATTGTTGATTGGCTGATGAAACAGCTTCTTCGTGATGGAAATGAGTGCCTGATTTTAATGACAGTCCTCTGCTTCTTCCCACAGCTCTTCTTCCCAGAGTCCATGATCTCTGACAGTGCTGATGTCAGCAAGGGCATGACATCATCAGAGCTCATTAAGGTAAACTGTCCTGGAATCAGTGGCTCATTCATGGCGACTCGTGAAGATCAGCTTAATCTGATGGCTTAAAACAAAAACCTTCAACCTGTAAAATCATTTGTGCATTTCCATTCATTAAGCATTAAGATGTCATATTACTACAAATCAAAATCCAGTTTACAAATTTGATTTAAAATGTCTTTTAAGGCCCGATATTCACAAAAAATGAAGGCAGCACATGTAAGTGTTCCAGCACCGCTCCCGCTTTTTCCAGTTGCAACAGGATACCGACACTTTTCCGGTACCACATTTTGATTTGATGTTAGATCAATGGGCTGTAATCCTCGCGGTGAGGAAGACGCTGGAGATCGTTCTCTTATCTGAACAATAACAGGCTCGGCTTTGCTTTCTGAAATATCCAAACTAAAATATGACAAATGATGGATTCAAGAACTTAAATTTGCTCATACATGCACCGTTGGAGCACTTCATTTACCTGTACTTTAGTCTGAAAGCACGGACTCTGGGGACAGGCATTTGTGAAACATAAGAGCAAAGTCTCTGCTGTTATTAGTCTTACACATACAGCCAGTAATAAAACATAAAGCACAGTGAAAACCAGGATCCAACTTCTTTAGGTGTGAGCCAGGTGCATTCATAAAAACCAAATCACTTTAATCTTGCTTATGATTGTATGTAACTGGTCGTCTTGGGTACTTTTGAGTTTGTATTGAGGTGTGTTCACTCATCAGAACATGCTGAAGTCTGGGGCCTCTCCAGAGATCCAGGGTTTCCTGCATGTGAGAGAACCACGGCGAAAGGCCTGGAAGAAGGTCTTCTTCTTCCTCCGCCGCTCAGGACTCTACAGCTCCACCAAGGGCTCGTCCAAGGTCAGCAGGTCCAATCACACTTACAAACCATCACAGGATCTACGTCCCCTCCAGATTGGGAAGTAAATTGGATTTCCACGTGTTTCTTGGGTCTAGAATCCTCGTCACCTGAAGTATGAGGCTGATCTGAATGAGCTGAAATCCTACGCTGTGGTGAACAGCTGTAAACTGTATGGATCACCTACAGATTTCACCTTCTGTATCAAAGTGAGTTCTTCCTTGAGGCAGGGAAAACAAATGCAGGATTTTTTTTTTCCATGCGGGCTCACTGCGAGTGCTTTTCCACTGCTGATGCTCCACAATAAAAGCATCCACCTTGTTTGGCCTATTGGTGTGAAGCAGCAAAAGGGGAAAGTTCAGTTTGGAGAAACAGCTGATATCTGACAGCATCACAAACCAGACTTCTCTGTAATTTTCAGAACCGTTTACATACTAAATACATGTAAGAATATGATCAGTATGACCACTCTTACTGAGCAGAGCCAGCCACACATTTTGGCACTGCTACAGCAGACCAACCTGGGCCCAGTGGCCACCAGGCCAGAACCTGTGTACAAAATCAGGACCTCCTTTACTGAAATGTCGCTGTCATTAATGTTTCTCTGCTGTAACAAGTAAAAATGGTTCAGGAGCTAAATTTAAATTTGTCCTGGAGGGCTGGATTGAGATGTTCAGCAGTTCCCGATATCCTAAAAGGGAAATTGAATAACATCTAAAAATCAATAAAAGCTGCAGCATGGTGGGCAGCTGAAGCAGCCACACTCTTAAATACATTTAGAAATTATATTAAATGTACTTAGTCAATAAATGGAGCAAATATCAGCTTTCTCTTCACTGGTGCATGGACTCAAACTCCGTGTTGATCTGTAGCCTGTGCAGCATTAGCTCTCCACCTGCTGCAGGTTCCGAGTAGAGCTCTTCAGCTCCCAGTGGATCTTGTCCAAGAGGGTGAAGTTGGAGGCTGCATGACGGTGTAGAGCAGGGCTCATCAACTCCAGGCCTCGAGAGCCCCTGTCCTGTAAGTTTTAGATGCGTCTCTGCTTCAATACACCTGAGTCAAATAGAGAAGTAAATGGCAAGTTCTCCAGATTCCTGCTAATGACGTCTCTATTTGACTCAGGTGTATTGAAGCAGAGACGCATCTAAAACTTACAGGACAGGGGTTCTTGACGCCTGGAGTTGAAGAGCCCTGGTGTAGAGACTCATCAGCGGCCTGATGAGCCAAGTGTTAGGAAGCCAATGCTAACTGGTTATCAGTGACCAGCAGTAGCTGCTTGCTCTGATTTGACAGTTTTACAGCAGCTGGAATCAAACGAGCAACCTTTGTACTTTCCAAGCAAATGCGTTAACCACTACACTATGAGATGATATGCAATTGGAGATATACGTTCAAAATAAAAGTGTGGGGATTTACCAGTAGTGATGTTTTTGTGGTGGTGGTTCAGTAACTTCCTGCACTGTAGATTTTAGGTGTGACCAATGCTTCCAACTCTGACTCGACAACATTTTTAGCCTGGTCTCTCATACTGAGACAGTCAGCTCTGTGGTTTTTTTTGTTTGTTTTTTTTCCCCCTCTATTTTAGATTTGGGCAGTTTCTTTAACATTTGTGCACCTTCAATAAATGTACGTTTCACTGTAAGACTATCTTAAGCTGAATTTCATCTGTCACTTTTTTCAAGTTATTGTGGGGGACATGTTAACATTTGGCTGTTACACATCCATCAGCAGCAACATTAGCACTTAGTATTTTGTAAGTTAATAACTTTGCTCAAGTTAAAACTTCACAACAATCTGAGGTACCCTCACTCTGTATTTGTGTTTGCACAGACTTCCTGCGAACCCTTCCGTGTTGAGGACCTGAAGTTCCTGTGTGCTGAAAACGAACAGACACGGACTTGTTGGTTATCTGCCTTCAGATTGTTCAAGGTATAATTTATGAAAACAGTTTTTGTTTTTTTTTCTCCTTTTTTCCAAGTGTAGATAGTAAATTATGTTTTTGTTTGCTGTCAGCACGGGAAGCAGCTCCAGTATAACTATGAGATGTCCAAATCAGCTCCACAAAAACAGGAAGGAACCAACCTCACAGATGGCAAAGTGAGTTCCTCATACATGACGTGCCAGAGTGAGCCTGTTCGCTGCATCATCTCGTGTTCATGCTGTTTTCTTTTAACTGTATGTGCAGTCAAAGTCAGAGGCCAGCCTGGTGGCCATGGACTTCTCTGGGAAGGCTGGAGGGAGGGTCATCCAGAACCCGATGGAGGCCCAGAGTGCAGAGCGGGAGGAGGGGCTAGCCTGGAGGGTGAGCAGAGGGAGGGACTGATGCAGGAACAGACCTCTTTTAATCAAAGTGTTTGCAGTGCACGTTTCCTTCAAGTTGGCACAGTTCAAAGTGCTTTGCAGGCAACATAGCCGAAATAAAATGCAATAAAATAAATGGTACAGCGATCAGAAAATCTAATTATGTAACATAACAATCTGATTCTAAATTGCCTGTAGGTATAAATGTGAGTGTAGATGGTTGTCTCTCTGTGTTAGCTCTGCGACAGGCCAGTACAGGGTGTAGCTTACCTCTCGCCCTATGACAGCTGGGATAGGCTCCAGCAGGGCTGTGAAACCAGAGCCCTGAGATGGCGGAGGCTGCAGAGCGGATTCATACAAGATGTTATGACCCAGTGGTAAAACACAAGTACTGAGTGCAGCTTTAACAGCTTTCTCCAGCAACTGTTTGGGCCTTGTTTAATAACATCACTGACACAAAAGCTTGAGGGGGAAACTTATACCATTAGATACACAAACATAAATTATGATGTTTAACTCTCTCAGGTATAATCACCTGTAACACTAACCCTTTTTTGGCTCACAGCTGTCATGTTTGTTTATCCCTAAACCACAGGGTTGGGGTTCTTCATCACTGATGACCTCAGAGTTGCTTATTCCCAGCTCCTTATTTCGATGACCCCGGGCTCTCCTGGAGTAGCTTTGCATGGTTTACAATTCAAAATAATCCTTATTTATTTTTAAACTAAGCCTCAGTAGAGATGTTTTAGCTCCTCTGTTTCTTGTGATTTGCTGCCCCCCGCAAACAGAAGGTTTGAATGGCAGGTGGGTGGAATGGCCATATTAAGGATATCCACACTATGACATCATACAGTGCTAAGATTTAAAAAGAAAAAAGCTGTCTGTGCTGGAGCAGTCTGAAGCCTGAGCTGCTGAATCACAGCCCAAGTTTCACACAGGGATTACTGTACAAATATTCTTTGTGTGAAACTTTAATCCGAACATCCGTCATTGTTACAGTATTACAGAAAATAACAAAAGCAAAACAGGTTACATTTAAAATGTAACTATGTTAGACGCACTCTTGTTTTTGAGACAGCATTTTAAGTAACAGTAATTCAAAATCTGTAGTAACGGCTGTGAAAAACATGGTGAACTTATGGCGCTTGGGGGGGGGGGGGGTGCTTTGTGTCTGCAACTGACCTTCATGGCAAACAATGAAACAATGGCTACATTTTAAATTGTCCAAATGTGGCTGACTTCAGCTTATTTATCAAAGTAGAAAATATTTACCTTGTGTACATGGATACAAATTGGAGGGAGGGGTTCCAGAATCACAAATTAATAGATTAAAAATTAGGAAATGTAATGCCATTTATGAAGTAAAAGGTACAGCTGCTGAATTTTCTATATCACTTTCTATAAACTGGTTGCTGCAGAATGTCTTATTTTCTCATCTCCCACAGCGAGTGGGCCTGTGGGTGCTGCTCGCTGTACAGAGCAGCCAGAGCGAGGCGTGCCTGCCGTGGGAGAGCCAAACTTTTTCTGTACGGTCTAAAGATTTATCATTTTTTGGAGGGAAAAAGTCATGAAATGAGCAACGCTGAAGCTTGACAGTCACTGCTGTGGGAGAGAAATGGTTCAGCTTCAGTTCCATATAAAATATGTATATTTAAACAAAAGTCCAGAAGGAAAACCAAATCCCTACACAACAAATTTGTGGGTGCTGATCTTGATGGATTTTCTCTTCAGTCCATGATGTTTCATCAGTATTCTTGGGTCTCTGCTTTTAACTTGATGTGATTAACCTAATCTGCAGCTGACACACTGTCCAGACTGACTTTGGCTTATTTGTCGGCTCATAAACTGCTATTACAAGCAGCACAGCCCTGCCTTTGCTGCTCTGAATTATTGTTAGACTTTGAGTAAAACGGTCTGGGTCACGGGTCTCAACTAAGATCTGTCTTTAGGATTTAAATTAACTAAAAATAAAGACTCCAAATGTGGTAAATTGGGATCATTCTGGAGGAATTGGAGAGAGGCGAAGGGATGTGAAATGCCTGAAATGGTATTTTAACTGTTTTTCTGCTGCTTGTTTTTCCTTTTGGTGACACAGAGGCGAGAGGCCCTGAGGTGCAGTCTGCCTAACCTGGATGCTGCTGAGAGACCTTCCCGTAAGTCCACATGAAGGGACATGTGTCCTAGTCCAGGTTTCATTTAAAAGAAAAATCATGCTAATTTGTTCTATACCTTTTATCTGTTTTGTGTTGTGTAGCCATCCACAAGACCCAGTTGTGGTTTCATGGTGGTGTTTCCAGGAAAGACGCAGAGAGACTGATAGAGAAGCAGGGGCTGGTAGACGGGTGAGTGGAGGACGACCTTTTATCTATACTGCACATCAGTAGCCAGTAGCTTGAGCTTTATTTGTGCAGTGATCAGTTTGTATTCAAATAGCTGCACATGGAGAGCTTTTTTTTTTTTGCTCTCCTTTGTGGGAGTGATGTGTTGAGGAAACGGGACCAGCTCATTGTAACAGGTCTTACTGGTTGCTCAGACCCATGAGGGTCAACACATTTTGAGGGCCATAGCTGTGCAGGGTTTAGGGTTACTCTTATTCAACAAACAGGCAGAGGTTTCACTTGTTTCTACCATCACTGGGAGACTGGATGAATTATTAGTACAAGTTAAAAATTCAGTTATGATTAGTCACTAGTGACACCCTTATTCCTTCCATTCCTTTTTTTTTTTTTTTTTTTTTTTTTTTTTTT
>VUQK01025480.1:15642-29965 GCA_015106715.1 Bujurquina vittata
CGTCCAGTTTTCCACCGCATCTATTCGGGAGGGGGGGTGTGTGTAGGGGTATCACTACTTAAGTATATTCCTGCAAAATGTCAAAGCACAAAATGGCTTAAAATGTACTTAAGAGGGGTCTGCCTGTGGACTCCCCCAGTGTAGGGAGGCTTCTGTTACATCATGGGAAACTGTTTTCTTTTAGGTGGAGGCAGAAAAGTTACAAAACATTTTCCTGAAGACGCTCCGAGCGAAAGGCTTGCTCTGTCTGGTTAAAAATAGATTACTGTAAAGCTTTTATCAGCTCCCAAACTAGATGAACATTAAAAAAAAAAAAAAACAAAAAGATGTAAAAACCTCGAAGCCCTTTGGAGGAGCAACATGAAAGCTGCCTCAAGGTTCTCGTGCACAGATCAGAGATCCTCCTCCACTGACCTGCTCTGTGTGTGTGTGCGTGTGTGGTTAAATACCAGTGTGCTCCGGTAACCCTTCCTCTCGCTGCCTTGGCGTTGCTATGGCAACAAATTTTTTTCTCTGTTGGCCTAGATGGGCAGGTAAATTAAAGGGTAAAAGAGACAGAAGAGAGACGGGTCAGGAAGGCTTCAAAGAGAACTCTGTGAATGTGCAGCACAATTGGAGCCGTACGATAACTGATTTCATTTCCGAACCCGAGTGGAAAAAAAAATTAGCGTCCTCGGCTCAAGTTCAACAATCCATGAAAAAGAGACGGAAGAAGTAATTTTCTAATCTTTTCAGGAGGGGAACTCCAGCTTTTCACACTCAGTGCAAGAGTCAGATTTTTAAAATGAAACCGGTTTAAGTAGATGATTTAATTTGCCTCAGTTTAATAACTGCTGGTGCAAAAATCTGTGAACTTTGGTCAGTGGCTTGAAATGAGAAAGACATCTCTGCCATTAAATGTTCATATGATCAATTAAAACAAATGGAGCCCCCAGAACCTGTGTGTGTGTGTGTGTGTGTGTGTGCGTACAAAATAAAAGCAATTCCAAGACAACTGTCAAGTCTGTGTTAATAGTTGATGGTTGAGAATTTTGTGTGACCTCATCCAAGTGTGGACCATCTACCTTAGAAAGCATTTAAAAATGAAACTGAAAGGTGAGCAGGACCTCAAGACTCAAACAAGCTTCAGTTATCGTCACAACAGAAAAAGGAAACAGGCTGACAGATACTGGCTAGATGTAAGAGCACGTGGCACCAGGACACTCTAGGTCGCAGGTTGATGTTCGATTTAGCAATCGACTTCAACTGAGGCTATAGTCGGGTGGTGGAAGGAACATTTCAAGGACCTCCTTAATACCACTGACACACCATTCTGTAGTGGAAACAGAGTCTGGGAATGAGGGGGACGACCTGCCCATCACTGGGGTGAGGTCACTGAGGTGGTGAAACAACTTCTTGGTGGAAGGGCCTCTGGGGTGGATGAGATTTGCCCTGAGTTCCTGAAGGCTCTGGATGTTGTAGGGCTGTCTTGGTTGACATGCCTCTGCAACATTGCGTGGAGATCTGGGGCAGTGGTCCCCATCTTTAAGGCCAGAGGGTGTGCTCCAACAATTGGGGCATCAAACTCCTCAGCCTCCCCGGTAAGGTCTGTGCCAGTGCACTAATATAATGCACCTGAAGCCTTTGGCTACCCTCCCTCTCATTTGATTTTGTTGAAGTGAGTAGCGCATGATCATTTAACCTGTTTTTCTGATTGATATATATACAATTTTCAGTTCCACCCAGTTAAGAAACACTTGCATTGATGTCCATTATGGAGTTATACAGTTTGCATAATTTAAATTACAGTTGCAGAGCTATGCAGACTGTCACGGAACAAATTACTTAATGATTTCCTTTAATGTTTGAATGCATTATGTAAATCACTTTGAATTGCCCTTGTGCCTCTAAAATGCTATAGAAGAATATTGTAGTGCCTGAACAGACTGAAGATGTTAAGTAATATATACTCTATATATGACTATCACTTCAACTGAACTTTGGGTTTTGGTTAGTGTAAGAAACTGTAAGGCTTGTCTTGTTTACAGACAATAGTGGAGAATATGGATCCTACTCATATTTGATAGGCCAGTTTATAAAAGCATACAGCTCACAGGTTGGTAACAGGATCATTTCCAGTGTATATAAGGGTCTGTACATATTCAACATCATACATTAAAACTGAATGGGAGAAGGGAGGAGTTATATTTATGCCTGAGGAGGAATGGACACTGATATGGCGATTTCAGTGTTAATGGAAGTTTGGTTGGAAGAATTAGATATTTGATTATTACGCCATCTTACAAATATCATTATGATCTTGCTATAGTGCTTCCATGCTTTCTTCAGCCCACAGGGGGCTGCAGCACATAAATTCAGATGCAACATTTCAAACAGCTCAAATGCAGTCACAAACTTCCTTCTATGCCCACCCTGGTAGTGCTGACTGCTGGAGCTTAGGAATGGGCTGCTTATCATCTTAATGGATAAAATATTCCTTCAGTTCAGGAATGCAATATTTATCCCCCTTTTAATAATATGAAAGAACAAGCATACATGCATCTCTTAAGAGCAGTGATGTTTTACTGTTTACACTCTGATTTCCAGTGGATTCAATCAATGTGTCATTGAAAATGTGATTCAAAGTTGTGGAGACCAAAGCAGAAGGGCTCACTGATCTTACTGTACACTCAACAGATGGATGAAAACAACACACCTAATGAAAGCTAATATTCCTGGATGTATACATATGCAGCTGTTGCTAACAGTAAATGCAGGAATATCTGCCATATAAAATACTGATGTTTGGTTTAAAGTTAGTTTGGCTGCTCCAAACTCCCCAAAACTCTCTCTCGTGCACACTGCCATCATTTCCTTCACTAACCAAAGTACTCCTGAATGACCTGTAGGTGGTGATTAAGCAGGTACGTAAAGAAGATGGGACTTGTCAACTAGTGGTGACTGAATGGAGCTTTGAGAAAAAAAGGCTGTCCTGATGATTGGAACAGGAGGGGGACCAGAGTCAGTAGGCAAATCTGAACCTGTCTCAATATTGGACTGGTATGACCTGAAGCTTCTGGTCATGGAGAGACCAGTCCCCTGTACGAACCCTACATGAAGGCTAATGGGCCCCTGGAGGACGACATTGCCAAGGTACTGAAGCTGTGTGAAGTTTTTGAATTTTGTCACTTTGAGTGGACAGTTAGAGAGTTATAGTCCAGAGAAGCCCCACGAGCTTGTTTGTTTGATAGCTGCCACATTGATGGGAATCATTTCCTTCTTCAGCTCTGTAACTGTAGGCCACATATGTCAAACTCAAGGCTCGCAGGTCACATCCGGCCCGCGTTATAATTATATAAGGCCCACAAGATAATTTCACACGACTATGATTAATAGCCCGCCGGTAAATAGCGCTCCTACCACTTATACTACAAATCCCATAATGGACTGCAACAGCTGACGCGCAGGTCAAGACCTGCACAAATCGTTTTCCAGAATTGCCAATTACACATTGATCAGTGACCAGCGGATAAAAACATCGGCCAGCACTTTTTACAATGACATTTAAGCTACCCTGACCAGCGTGCCCAAACGAAAAGTGGAAAACATGGATTTTCCAGACAGGTGAGACGCAAAGGACCTGATCGTCGACCTCAGAGGTAAACCCGCGTGTTTTTTTCCCCGTCTGCGATGTGCGTGGAAAAGAGCGGACTGATAGGATGGATGCAGGAGAAGATGCAGAGGGAGACCTGCACAGGTGAGCTGACTGTGCGTCACTGCGTCACACGCCAGGAAACGCTGCATAGCAAAGTCCTGAAGACAGAACGCGTCATGAGCACCGAAACGCACACAGTGAACTTTAGAAGAGGCAACGGTTTAAATCACCGGCAGTCGGCCTTTCTCAGCGATATAAAAAAGCATCTTAATGCGTTAAACCTGCAGCTTCAGGGACGGGACCGCGTGATTGTGTGTGTGATTGCAGAAAAACCCCAAAAACCAAAATCAGACCTGGTTGCAGCTGCACTTGTTGCTGAGACACTGGACACGCTGCAGTTTACACAGCGTTTCCCCCACTTCAAAGTGCAGAATTTCACATCACAGTTTTTATCTGAAAAAATTGCAGATTTTCATCATCTTGAAATAATCTCGTTTCCCCCGATGTTATTTATTTTTTTAATGCGTCAAGGATAAAGTTGATGTATTCTTGCTATTCAAATTCATATTACTGATTAAAATTATTTTCAGTTTTAGAATGTTCAATAGATGCTGTTTGACTTAGACGGTGTCTTCAATTTTGGCCCATCCTGTGATTGAGTTTGACACCCCTAAATGAATCAAATAATCATTCTTAACTAAAGTTGATATTTCTTCACATGATTAATATGTTTAAAAAAGTTAGATAAAAAAAATAAATAAAAGGTTTTATATACAATGCCAAAAAAGTAATAATCTCAAATTGAAATTCAGCTGTTTTTAAAAACTACAACTTCAGATTTATAATAACCATCTTCTGCTGATTTCCATCTTTTAATTGTAGACTCTCTCAGAACAGCTTTACATGACTCACAGGTCAGAATATTTATGCTGGGCCTTGGTGCAGGCCCTCAGCTCTGATTGGATGCCCCTCATAAACACGTTTTAAGAACGGACTAAAGATTGGAAATGCAATGATTAAAAGTTTCTAGTTTCAGCTGAACCATTCCTGCTTTCCTTTATCCGTGACTGTTAAATATCTTTGAGTGTTCTATCTGTTGTAAAGAGGAGTGTGAGAAGCCGTGAAGGACTGTTTTTATTCTTACTTCTTAACTATTATCCAGGAGATGGATAATTAGCAGACTCACTGGCTGTGAAAATCACTGTTAGTAGGAAATAAAATGCAGAATGTGTTTCCTGGCTGGACCCAATGTTTGGAAAAGAGGAGAAAGTTGTGATTTTTCAGCCTTTCATGCACAGCTAAAAGGGAGGCCGAGCCTCCTTAAACTCTCTTAGCGTCTCGTTTGAATGCACCTCTCCTGCCGGTTTGAATCACAGCCTTTGTGAGCAGAGCTCGTACACTCTCACCTTGATGCTGAGGTTTCCTTCAGAGTTTCTTTTGACAGCAAAATGAGGCGCAGCTCAGGTCAAGTGGCGCTTTAGAAATGGCCTTAGATAAAAAAAATAATGGTCATGTTAGCTCCGTGTCAGCCTGACCAGCTTTCAGTCAGTACATGCTGGTTTGAACATTGCTGCAGGAGGGGGCAGCACAGCGTGACCCCCTCAGGCTGCTTTTTAGTTTCAGTTTGCTTGTTTTTCACCGAGTTCTTGGTTCTGTCACTAGTTAGTTAACATAAACAACTGTAAGTCTATTAGCTGATTTGATATTTTTGTTATTTAATGGTAGACAGTGAACAAGTCCTCTGTGAATTGCTGCCACATTTTGTAATTAGCTGTACCAAACATGAGGATAAAATAGGAGCAAACAGAAAGTAAAAGTCAATAAACAGTCACAGAAACTGTTTATTTTTAAAATTGTGTGACTATTTTATATTTCACATAATGTGAAAATGTGGCTCATAAAATGACAGAAGGCTGGTGAGATTCATAAAGAAAACAGTAATGACTAAAATGCTGGGAAGTCTCGGTTGTTACTGGAAACTCTTTGGTTGAGACCCGAGCAGTGACTGCAGGTGCTAATTTACCCACTGGATTAAGCACAGCGTTACTGGGCTCGCTGGAATACAAAGCAAAGCTTTGCTATTTAGCTGAGCTGTCTCTGGTTTGTTGCCACCTGCATCCAGCCAAACTGGAACCAAATCTGTTGATATAATGCCTGTGACAGCAGAATTAGGCTGCTTATGAAGTTTTCTCTGGACCAGAAATCTAACACTGACAAAGCAGGTGATTACTGTTATTTTGTGGCTGCCAAACTGAAATAGAGGTGCTTCCATTAGGGTGAGGAAAGCCAGACAGCTGGTACACAGAGCAATCAGTTAGCAGCAAATTACTTGGGTAGATCATGTGTATGACTCATATTGTCAGTGTTTTGCCCTTTGGGAGCACTGCAGCCACCAATCATGAGCACAACAACAAGCTAAACATAATGGAGAAATAAAACCCAATCTAAGGATGCACTCTTAACAATCACAGCTTTAAAGTCAAATGTTTTCCCTGCGTAAATGATTTGAATATCTTCTACTTGTGCCTTTAATTTCTTATAAATGACATCTGGGACATGTTGGACAATGCGCATTTGAGTTATAACAACTTCCTGTGCTGCGGCAAAGAATTGAAACTCGTCATGCCGCCATGTCTTCAAGTCAAAATGGTGGACTTCCTGCTGGGTTCAGTTCATGGCCCCAGGAGACTTTTCTATTCATCCTGAGATTTTACATGATATTTCAGAATTTCATAAATCTAGGTGTAGTGTAGCTCCAGGTGGTGCGATAGTCGCTAAAACACAAAAGCTTTCACCATTTTCATGGTGTCTGCCAATTTTCAAGGCTCTTTATTGCCTTTCATTTACCTAGCTATAATTTTCATGTTGAAGCGGCCTGATGGGTGTTGGTGGCAAATTGAAAAGCTGTGCTTGGATCAGGTAGATGGAACAATGTCATCTCTGTCTCATTAAAGCGACACTGAGCGTGAAAATCCATTTCTGGTTTAGCTAACCCCCCTAACACTAATCCTAACCCAAACCCAGGATTTTGTAGACACGCCCACTCAGGACACCACAGTCTTACAAACAAGTCTCAGCTGGACTTTGCGCCCCATCCTCGCGTCTTTCTTGGTCATACTTAGTAAAACGTGGTTGCATTTTACTAACAGGCCTCACACACACGCTTCCTTCTCCACATCCGCCAACGTAATGATATTAGACGCACACAGTTAAGTTTAAACAATAGAAAACAACTGCAACAATTAAGCCACAAAGTGCTTCAAGTTTGCCAAAACTAATTAGCTTAATGAACTTAAAACGGAGGAAAATGTCGCAGGAGCTCAAAATATTTGTGTTCGTCCTCAATGATGTTTTTTCTTTTGTCGCAGTATACGCACACGCCACGGTTCTTTCAGAAGTTGCCGTTATTTAAGATGGTAAAACTATGGCTTTCAGTTTTCATGTGTGGGTAATTAAAACAAAACAAAAGCAGAATATCTTGTCACATTGTGCCATGTTGTGAATTTAATTAAAAGTGGCCCTAAATATAAAAAATGTCATGAACATTGTTACATCTCGCATCATAAAAGCCAGCTGTAGTTGGGCTATAATAAAACAATTTATGATGCAGCTGCTGTGCCACTATCATATTTAATTGACATCCCTTTAAAGCGAGGCCCATTTTTGGTTCAATATCTGTTCCTCCAGCTCCTCTTTCTCCTCCTCCGCTCGCATCTCTGGTGGGAGGAAACACGAAGAGAGGAGTCAAAGACGTGCAGTTTGAGAAATAAGAAAGGCGGATGGTTACATTGCACCCCCCTTTATAATTGCCTGCCCCACCCTCACCAGTTTCATCTACACCCAATCAGCTGATCACCCTCGTTTGAGTGTGTCCAGCTCTTCCTCATAGTCTGACCTTCTGGACTGTTTCATGGCCTTTTGCCTTCTCCTCACCTGGTTTATTTACCGCACTGCCTGCCTTCCTGGCTATGACCACTGCCCGACTCCCCTACATTTACCAGCATTATATATATAGATTTTAGATATTGACTCAGTGATAACTGAGAAGCACAAATCCGCACCACTGACTGTTTTTGGGCAGGAACAGAAAGTTGAAATAATACTTTGTAATATAAAGCAGTTTAATAATTTTATGTCAGTACCATATCCTTGGCTGAGAGCTCTTTAGTGTTATAAATATGTAGAGAGCAGGATTAGAAAGAAACAGCCTGTACTTGTCCGGCACTCATTATTTCTGAGGTGTTTATTTTTTTGTGCAGAAGCTATTCCATCCTAATGAATTAGTCGATGCGAGCTCTGCTGCAGCAGCTCCCAGAGTTCCAGTGGCTGCAAACGGCTCCGCTGTCTCTTCTTTGTCTGTCTAAATCATTACATGATGCCCAGCAGAGACATTCAAATCTGTCCACTCAGTCTTAGAAATGTATTGAAATAACATAGCGGGGTGTTTACCTGACCCACTTTTAGCATAATAACACATTCACACAAAGATCAAAGTGTCTGTCTGCCTGATTCTGTTGAAATCTAAAAATAGAAGAACTCAATCAAAAGCAGACCAGTGACAAACAACTGGTGTTTGAGCCAATTAATAGAAGCCAGAGGGATGGCAGCAAATTTAAAGGCAGCTGAGATCAGTTCAATATTTTCACCTGTATTTAATGACAGACTTGGCCAAATGAATATGTTAACACACTCATATATTAGTTTTATTGCTTTAATGACAAGGTATCTGCAACTATGTACCCATCCTGCACCTACTAAGCTCATTTTTGCAAATGTCCAGTTATCTGCAAGCATCTCTGAATTGATTCTGGACCCAACCGGGTCCTTAATGTGAGATCCATGAGAGCTGGCTGCTGGCACATTGTCTATCCCTGCAGCCAGTGATTAAATAAATATATATTATTCATGGCTGCTGACTATTTAAAAGTAGAATCCAGTTTATGTGCAGAGCCATCTTTGAACACTCTCTATGGTGCGGGGCTGGATGCAGCCACCAAGAGATTGCAGGACTGCACAGCTGAGTGATTAAGATATGCATATACAGACTGTCTGCTGTTATCCTGCTTCATTCAGTGCACAGTGAAACGGAAAATCTGCTTTCGGCCGCTCCCTTGAGGACTCGCCACAGTCTAATCCTGTCCATCCTCCTCACTCCCAGTGAAGATCTGAACATCTTCAACCATTCCTCCTCCAGCTGAGCTGTCTTTGTGTCAGAGCTAAAGTCTCCAAACCATCCATCACAGCAGGTCTCACTACAATCTTAAAACCTTCCCTTTCACTCTTGCTGCTCTCCTTCAAACACAAATCACCTGTCGGACTCATCTCCACCCACTCCACCCTGCCTGCTCTTTCTTCTTCACCTCTCTTGTGCTGTTGCTTTGGACGGTTGAATCCTGGTATTTGAACTCATCAACTTTCACTCTCTCTGCTCCTTGCAGATTCACTGTTATACTGCTTCCTTCTCATTCACACACATTGTTTCTGCTGACTTTCACCCCTCTTCTCTCCAGTGCATACCTCCACCTCTCCGGGCTCTCTTCCACCTCCTCCCTACTCTCCACGGAGACTCCTGCTGACCCCATCTGTCAGCCTGTCCATCACCATCACAAACAAGGAGCTCAGAGCAGATCCCTGATATAATCCAACCCCCACCTTGAACCTGTCACTCCTGCTGCACACCTCACCACTGTCTCACTGTCCTCACACATGCCTTGCTCCACCTTCACATACTTCCTCGTGCACCGTTCCTCTCTTATCATCTGCTTTCTCTGCATTCACAAAGACACAGTGAAGCTCCTTCTGATCTTCTCTAACTTCTCTATCAACACTCTCAAAGCCAACATCACATCTTTTGGGCTTTTTCTCAGCATGAAACAGGAAAAAATTAAGTGCATCAATTTGACTGACAAAGTGAGACTTGAGTCAGGGTGCGAGGCTTTTTAACTGAAAAAAGTACAGAAATATCTTCTCCATTTGAAAGTATGAATTAAATTTTGAGAAAGCATCTGGATAAGATCGATGAACACCATAATAATAACCAGACCAGCAAGCCAACATGAGGCTGGTGAGCAGCAACTGAACTTTCAAAATAAAAGCAGATGTGGGAAACAGAGTGTCTGAGCGTACTACTTGCTTCCAGTGCATGCAGTTTTTCTGTCTTTTGGCCTTTTATTTGATTGACACACAGTGATGTGACGCCATAGTGATTCTTTTCTTTTGCTGGTGTAAAAGTTCAGGAAGACTTTCATTATGCTGCGTGGAACTTTCTTTGAAGGCAGGAGTTACTGTGATCGTGGTGCCACTTTTTCATTTTCACCCTTGAACCTCCAGAGGGTCTGTGGATGTCTCTGCTGTCACTGGACTTGAACCGGTGTCCCCTTTCCCTGACATATGGCAGTTAACAGGGACACCACGAGTCCTTTTGAAGTTTTTTCCACCTGCCTCTTCATCTGTCTGTGGGTAATTGCTGCTGCACGGCATGATGTATGTGGGGTTACAGTGTGTGTCTCCAATATCGGCTGCATCGCGATTCATTATTCAGCCCCCCTGGCCAGACGTAGCAAGAGAGCAGCTGCTCTTCCTCTCACCGGTCAACCAGGAATCTATGAATCTCTAATTATCCTGTCATCTCTGTCTATCTCTCTCTGCCTTTCCTCTTTTTTTCCTGTCACTGCTCTGTATTTATTCCTTCTCTCTTCATCTGTCTGTTTTTCTGCTTGGTCTGTCATTCAGGCCTGTCAGCCGCTCCAACTGTCACCCCTCAGTCTCCTCCTGCTCCTCCTCTTAGTGTTTTTTTTAACTACCATCCTCCTCCTTTCTGCACGGCTTTCCAAATTTTTGCAGCACATTTAAATATTTCAGTCCAGTGTTTATAAAGGAAAAAAAATGCTTTTAATCCACCTAAAAAGCACGTAAACATCCCCTTCTCCTGCCTCACCTCTCTGTAATTACATTTCCACTGTTTCTCTCTCTTCAGGGTGCATTTGTCTCTCGCTAAGCTCTGACAGCGTGTGCTAATTGCCTCACCGCCTATAGAAAAATGCCTCTGATGTCACCAATCAGCGAGATTTCAGGAGAGAGAAATCAAGGCTGAGCATACATCATAATGATATATGTTTCTATTAGCCACCTGTGGCACCTGTGGGGGTGTATGTGTGCGCAGTAAAGTGAGGGCGAGCAGCTCAAGGGCAAAAAGCGCACACTCCAGAGCATTATGACGAGCACAAGAGCGTCCATCCGCCCTCTCAAGGCCCAGGAAGTGCCATCTTTAATTTATAGCTATGTTTTATTTACCAGCAAGTCAGTTCAGGCCACGAAGCAACAAACAAGGCTCCATGTTGGCGGGTGTACAGCGCCCTGTCCACTTTGCTTGTGTGCCAGAGTGCAGAGCCACATTCGTCTATTGTATAATAGACGAAAAAAGTGCACCAAAATTAAGAGTTTTAACTTACACATAAGCTGCAGTCATTAAATTAACTGCAGTCATAACTGTGTTCCCTGTGTTTGCGTGTGCTATTGTATGTAATCATGTCATGTACGCTGAACCACCATGAAAACAGTGTAATCAAAATAGTATAAATAGTGAATACCTGACCAATCTATGGACCAATCTAAGGTTAGCTAAGTTGTACCTCCTCAGCTGAAATCTACTAATATACTTCAAATATAAGGTGCAGTAATTCATACAGTTTGGTAATGGAAAAACGTAAACATCCATGTTGCAGATAAGTTATTGCCGTGTGAGCTCAATTTAATTATTGAGTTCACAGTGCACCATGACTGAGGAGGACACTGAGTGGATGGGCCTGTGCAGTCTAACACAGATATGTTTGCACTGGTATAACTGTGGCTACATTCCTCTGTGAGTCTACGATGCATTAATGATTATAATTATGTATAATGTGTGTGAGTCCTAGCGCTTTAAAAAAATATTCATGATTTTTTTATGGAATAACAAACTGACTTAAGCCAAATGCCCCCCCTTTCAAAACTGCTTGCCATCCAGTTCATATGGTCTTTGGCTGCCCCTGCCTCGCTCATGTCTGGTAACAGAAATCAGCCATTTGTTATGTACCTTTGCTTTGTATCATTGCATCCTTTTATTGCGTGCTAAAATCAACATTGTTGCACATAATTCATAGTGTAGTATCACATTACACAATGGAGAAATTTGGAAAGCAATCCAACCAGCCTTTCCACTCTGATATCAGGGTTTCTGCCATTAGAAGCCTAGCAACCAAAGTTGCTGTTCGCTAGTTTATCATAGCCTACTATTCCCTTTGACTGCTTTTACACTCATAAAAGCAGAAACAATGGAAAGAAGTTAAAAAAGCACCTAAAAAACAAACAAATATGTTGACTGAATATTGTTTTAGCTTGTTCAGCGTGCAGCCATCCACTTCTGTGGACCCAGTTAGGGTGGGCTAAATCATTCTTCTGCTCTCTGGCTGGATAGTAGATGGATGTACAGTAGCCCATAAACTCTTTAGGAAAGTGTTTACAGAGGTTTAGGCTAAAGGACGTTTTCTTGTAGACTTTAATAGGATCTAAAGTCTTTTTACAAACAGCCAAGTTGCCCCTGCTGACCATTAGAATGCAGGTCTAAGGGTTTTATGCACTGGTTTCACTTTCCAGACTCAGAGGCTACATTCATCTTTTATTTTGTCTGTGACTAGAAGTGGAAAATACACTCCTTCAGTAATTGTTCTAGCTAAAATAATGGTGTAAAAGCAACCTACGATTAGCCAGGTAGCTCAAAATTGGCCATGAATCTGGCAGTTTTCAGGCCCCTCTTCTGTGGAACCAGCTCCCAATTTGAATTCAGGAGACAGACCCCCTCTCTGTTTTTAAGATTAGGCTTAAAACTTTCCTTTATGCCCCTATAGGCCCAGGCTGCTGGGGGGTTCCCATGATGCACTTTCTTTTTCATTCACCTCTTTTCACTCTCTTTATACCCCCCTCTGCATTTAATCGGTTATTATATATCCTTGGCTCTCTTCCACAGTGTGTCTTTGTCCTCTCTCCCCTCAGCCCCAACCTGTCGTTGCAGGTGACTGCCCCTCCCAGAGCCTGGTTCTGCCGGCAGCTTCTTCCTGTTAAAAGGGAGTTTTTCCTTCCCACTGCTGCCAATAGCTTGCTCATAGGGGGCTGTTTTGATTCTTGGGTTTTCTCTGTATTATTGTAGGGTCTTTACCTTAAAATATAAAGCACCTTGAGGAGACAATTAGTTGTAATGTGGTGCCTTATAAATAAAATTAATTTGAATTGATTTGAACACATTGGTTAGGAACAGGGTATTTTCTGGGTTTTGGTTTAAAATCAGCTAGAAGTGCCACGTTTTTACTGATTCATTTATTTACATCATATTTTAAGTTTATATTGATTTTTTGCTGGGGAATAAATTTTATATGTGCAAGCTGTTAAGCTGTAACTCACTAAAATCACTCAATGAAGTGATGCATTGTCTTTTTTACACTGCTGGATTTGCAGCCATTAGAATACAGAACACACACCAAGAAAACCTTTTCAATCAATAAAATTAATCTCACTTTGATATGCCGACAAACTAAAGTGACTTCCACATCTCCTTCATTACACTATGGGAAAAAAACCTTTTAATGTTTAAATGGAGTTTAAAGTTTCAGATTTCTAATGTGCAGCCATCACCTTAGAAATACACAGCAGCATTGAGAGCACATTCAGCCATAAAATAATTCACTTGACTTTAAATACTTATTTTATTGCTCTGTGCACTAAATCCCAAGATTAATTTCTTGTCTTCTTTGCAACAGTGCCACATTTTACTGTTCCATTTTTATCATCGTCATCTGTTAACATGTCTGATTGGAGTAAGGGGAACTCATAGGGATCATTTTGTGTTGAAGTAGAGTCACATGATCCATGAAACGCCCATTTTCATGTGAGTGTGCACAGAGCCTGAAGCTCATAACCATCATCGTGAGACCCAACTGGGGTTTTAGGTTTTGTCGAGCCAGATGCTAATGCAGTGCAAAGAAAGTTGAACTGTGTTGAGAGTATGTCCGTCTGGTCATTTGTTGGTGTTGATGATTAGTTGATGGATGAGAGGCATTAAAGAAAGGTAGGTGGGAGTGAGTATAGTCGTCGCATCAGAGTGTTGTTAACAAAGACATATTTCAACAGCCAAGAGAAAGACATTTTTAATTTGCATTACAATCTGTTCAGACATTTGGCAATAATTAAGTATTTCATAGATGGTAAATTCTAGTGCATTGCTTACTGTGTTGCATTTTGGATCATACTCACCGGAATTTTCTAAGGATGTGTTTTCCCAGGTAGTACGTTCAGGTTTTCTTCCTTACTCTCTAAGATGCGGCGGTCAAACTTTTCCTCAGCCCTTTCCCTGGAGATCCTATTACCAGGTGTCACAGTGTGTGTGACGTACAGCCTCTCTGACCCTGAGCACACACATTCTGACTCATTAATTCATGGCCTTCAACTGTGGATTGAATTACAGCCGGTGCTGGGCCAGGATTTACTTTGACAATATCCTTTTGTTGTGCACACACACATCACACACACACACACACACACACACACACACACACACACACACACACACACACACACACACACACACACACGCACACACACACACACACACTCTCATAAGCTAAATCTGCACTGTTTCATCACACATGCATACCCAGC
>VUQK01025482.1:8582-20737 GCA_015106715.1 Bujurquina vittata
TAATTTTTTTTGTGTGACGGCACAGCATTTAGAATAGCATATGGAGCAGCGCACGCCCCCCCCCCCCCCCCCCTGCCTTGCATGCAGAATGTCTGTGCAATTGATGTTCCGCAAGAAAGCAGATCTTTCTGCTTCTTTCTTGGAACAGCCAGTGACTCTCAGTAATGTCGGTACAACAACCAGCTGTTCAATATGGCCAGAGCCACAAAAAAACAAACAAACACACCAACAAAACAACTTAGGATTATACTTTTTTGACCTTATATGGATGTGATGATCTGCAATCCGTGCATCAAGAGCATCAACACCACCCATGATCTTGGCTGATGATGCCTGGGTATTTTTTGATCTATCTCAGGACATCACATCAGCCACCGGCACTGCACAACATTCACTGGACCAGTACATTGTTGACCTTGGTAAACGTACAACATTCATGTACAATACTGTCCCAACAAACTGCTCCAATTTTGATCCCATTACTGATTGGCCAATCTGATTTCCTCCACATCAGGAAAAGCAGCTTCCCAAAATGGAACGTCCTTTGGAGATTTCTGTTGTTTTACCATCTTCCACTGCTATTATTACAATAATTATAGGAATAATTTAGGAGAAACATTCATTGAAGCATTTGAAACCAGTGCACAGGAATTCAAATTTCTACAATATCATCACATGCAGTCTATTATGGTAGACCAGTAGTAGAAGCAAACAATAAGCTGTATGTACTTTTATTTTGACAGAACTTATCTTAATTTTGGGCATTTTTTTCAACATTAGCAGATGAAATCCACAGGCATCGCCATGCCAGTACCTCTGTTCCAACAACCGTAGTTCTCACTCGGACTTCAAGATGACAGGGCCAGTGTTTCAAATGCAATCTTTGGTATGTCTATGCATCGACCAGCACATTCAATCATGACACACATGCAGTCTCAGCTGCATTCGGGCCAGAAGTGGTTTGAACCGAGTTCGTGACAATCACCCTTAAGCAGATATACCTCATCATAGTGGCTATGTCCATCCTTGACTGTGATGGAACATATTTGATATCAATCTGGGTTGACAATGATGCTTTCAGTCACTAGATTCTTTGCATAGCACTGGTTAATAATAATCAAATACAAAACCAAATTTGGCATTTATATTACTATGAAGACTATGAACACTATTTCACCACACCTAAAAGTTGAAAAGGAGTTCCTCGAGGGGGGCAGCATTGTGTCAAGTTATGCTAATGTACGATCATTATGGCTCATTAACCACAGATTTATCATCACCCTCATTAGTGGCATAGTGAAGTAAATGACACCATGATTAAGAAAGCAAGCTATAGCAAATTATTTGGTTATTTAGAAGAAATTCCTTGTTTATGTGCTTGTGTAGATATATAAACCTGGCCTGAAGCTTTGTGCATTTTGATAAAAGATTTGATTATGTTTGCAGTTGGGTGTTAATTAGTATATCCATGTGTAAAGCCTTCTAAAGTACTTCATACTTTTATACATTAATCATCTGAAATAATTACCTCTAGTCATTACATATATAATGTAATGATTATGCCAATGTGAAAACAATATATTTAGAGTCTAATAAGATTTTTTTTTAAACTTATTTTCTTCTGTTTTTATAATTCGGCATCTGAAACAAATCACTGCTCACACACACACACACACACAGTATTTATGATTTGACATGCATGAATATTTAGGGATCAGGATCAGACCCCTTGTAAAATCTGACAGGAAGGAAAATAATCCAATGTGTGTCACTCAATGATTCAATTAACTAATTACTTTTACCCCACTGTTCGCGTGTACATACATAACACACATAAGGCATGGGAGAGTGAAAGAGAGATGTTCGTGAATATGTTAAATAGTGAGAGACAGATGGCGCGTGACAGGTGTTGGAAAAGAACTTTATACAGTATATACTGCCCATATGGATGTGTGTAAACGCTAGCAGCTGCGCTTATATAAAGAGCTTTCGACTAGCTACCATTCAGTATGCAGCCATTTGCACCATCCTGAGCTGCAGTGACTCTGAGTGTTGGTTAATTGTTTCCACGAGCAGCAAAAGTCATTTGTTTGCAAAAGGACGTCAGTAATTTCTTGGGTCTTGAACGGTGGGCATTATTCAGGTCCTACAGTAAAAGAGTAAATACTCATGTGATCAATACCCAATCTGAGATTCATGAACCATGAATAAGGATCCCGAAATATATCTTCGCCACACTGACTGGTTGTGTGAAGTTTGAGGTTGTCCTTAAATCTATGGGGTCGTTTCAGAATCTTAATGTTGAGCATCCCACCAACATGTCCTCATTCACAGGGAGTTAAAAACTGACTTTTTGTCAAAGCTTCTGATGCAAAGGTGCCCTTTAGTGTCAGTGACTTGATGAACAGGTAATGGCAATAGTGAGACTGGTCTGACTTCTCAGTGCATCACATGCAAATGCTTTGTTAGGACTACTTTTAAAACACTGGGTAAACTGATGAATTATTGTGAACAGTAAACTGCAAAATAAACTGCTCCCAGACAGGACAAAAACCAGCAAGTTTGGATGGGGCTGGAATAAGTCACGGTCAGTCACACTGATTTATACCAGCCCCACCCTTCCCACCTTTTTATGCAGGCTTTGCAAATGGGCTTGTTTGAATAATGTCACTCCTAGTGCAATATTGATGTGACTGCTGTGTCAAGGCAAAGATACCAAAGGAAGGATGTATGCCTCAATGAGCAGCCAGCATATTTGACAAAACATGGCACTGGGAATGACCTTGCAGGCCATAAGCATATCAAGCATACATACACAGAAATGACAGAACAGACTTTACACACTCCTTCCTAACTGCTACTCAAGCTGAATATATCATAACTGTATAACATTGCTTGCTTTGCTAATGACACAATTGTTGGAGTAAATGGCAACATGAAGAACTCATATCTCAAAAATCAAAGCAGATTGTGAGTACTTTTGAACTTAAGGTGAAATGTTGTTTGCTTTATTTAACTTTGAGGCTACTGAGCTAACAATCTTCCATCTGATAAATAGCTGTTAAGTGAATGATGCTGCAGAAGTAATTTAGGATTTTTCCAGTAATACATTTGCAGAAATGTACAGTTGTTTTGTCATTCATGAACTTTTTTGAGCAATCAAGTGGCTCAATCAGCAAACCCAGAAACACATTACCAGAAGCCTTGTGTACTAAATGAAGTACCACAATTCTCATGAGTCATTTTCCATGATTGGTGTTGATTAATGTTAATTAATAGACCAGATGTCCAATCAGGCGTTGAGCTCTCCTAAAAGGTTTTGATGATTTTTTTCTAAAATACACAATAATGCCATTCATGGTGTAAACGTGGGGAAATTATTTGTGTGTCATAATGACCAATTCAACATTCTGGACTGAAAAACTTAACTGACCCGACGGGCAGAGCAGAGGACTCAGACAGACTCACGAGTTGGTTGAGGTGCAAGCTTTATTTACGGAGAGTAACGAAAAAGGCAAGGATGTTAGGGCGGGGTACTCCAGAAGACAGGCAGGGGAAACTGAGGACTGGCTCCAGAACACCAAGAGACAGCAGGGCAGGCAGGCTGGACCTTAGCAGGTTAGGCAAGGCAAAGCAATAACCAGGATTCCACATAGAGCGGGCCGAAACTCACTGTTGAACAGTCAATGATCCAGCGACGAGTGAATGCCAGCAGCCAGCTTAAGGAGAGCCTGCAGACCAGGTAATTCCTCACAGGTGTGGAGCCCGTGAAGCTGAAGACCAGCCCTGAAAGGGAGGAGTTCCGAAAGGCCGCCTCTGTGTCCGTCCATCCCAAAACAAAAAACACTCCCACACATCAGAGAGGGAAAAAACAGGACAAAAAAACCCAACACACGAACCACCCGGGCATGACATCACTTAGAGAAGAAGATGAGGAGGAGGGAGAGCAGAGGGGGTGAGGAGCGTTTCTGGTTGCTCACATTTTTTTATAATCTTCGAAGCACGAGGGATGAAATTTGTGAGCAGGCCGATCCTATATTTTTATTCAGTTTTTATATTTCTTCCTTACAGTTAAACACTCCACCTCCCAAACATCTTTCAGTTCCTTATATACATTTGAGGAGAAAGGAAAAACAACAGTTACAAGACATCTTTAATCACATTTTCTCACATTTTTTTTAATAATCTTCAACGCACGAGGGATGAAATTTCTGTGGAGATAAAACAAACACATGTTCACACGCTGTTTTCTTATTGGTTATCTTACTAAACGAAGAAATGGGTGGGCGGAGCCTCAGCGCACCTTGTCGTAAACCCTCGATGGCATTCTTCAGGAACCAGTCCTCCTCATCCTTCGCGCAGTATGTCTGAAAGGTCTCCTGATGGGTTTCACAGCACTGCAGAGGAACAAAGCATTTTTCTTGGCTCAGCTTGCAATGTCACTGATCAAGCACCATGTACACGCGAATGTGGGAGTTCTCCCGGAAGCGTGAAATGTGTCTCAAAGAACATTGTGCACTCATAACCTGATTTGTGTATGACTGTCATATTGTCCGTGCATATCAAGTGATTCGTATACTTGTGTTTTACGGTTTGTACGTGTACTTATATTTTTTATTTTCAAAAAAACACAAAATCAGAAATCTAGCATTACAGACACTTTTCTCACCATACATTGTTGCCTGGAAGTGGCTGGGTAGTACAGTGCATTCTGCAAAAACCTGATATAGTAATACTGTTGGCGAGCCTAACAAACGCCCAATGACCCATCTATGAGTCAAAGGAATGTCAGTCACCTTTGAGCCTGCAAAGCTCTCTTCTGCAGTGCCCCTGTCTCATGGCTATTCATCTGTAACTTTTTCAGAAAGTTAAAAAATACCAGTTGCACAACAGTACAGTTGAAAAAGAGGTCATAGCTGTACTACTGACATTACACCACTTTGAAGTTCATCTTGGGTCCAGCCCTGTACCAACACTCGTTTTCTATGGCCACAATTCCCTCTGGTGACTCGGATGCAGAAAATCAACTAAAACCTCATGCTCTGGTCTTTATTGCGTCAGAATTTTAATATTGACAGTCACTATAAGAAAGGTTTAGGAAACACAATTGCTGATGCTCAATCTGAAACATGCTTCTTATGGGGGAGCAATGTTTGATTTTCAGTTCGAGGTAACGTTATAACCATACAGTGTAAAACCCGATGAGTTAGTTCAACTCAAATTAATAGAAGAAACCGATTGCCTTGAATTATTTAAGTTCATTAACTCAAACATTTTAAGCGTGACTCATTATGAGTAAAAGTAACTGATATTTTGTATTAAAGTGACTTGGATGAATAAAGCTTATAGTACCAATTCCATTGATTTTTCCAAATTTCAAACTATCACGTATTCTACACCCATATGCAGCATTTATCTGAACCTTTTATAAACGTGTTAATAGAATTTATTTAAACTAAGTAATTCTAACTTAAACATGTCATTTTTTGCAAATATTAACAATTAAGTTGAATTTGCAGTTTTATTCCACAAAAGAAAATTATTAGATGGTTGCTGCGACTAAACAGGAGACTTGACAGCTATGGTTGTAAGGCACTTTGTATTGTATTGTATTTATATTGTGAAGTAAAGACCCTCCAATAATAGAGAGAAAACTGAACTGTACTGAAAGTCTCATACCTTAATTTGGAGAAAAAAAAAGACTGTAATGCCAAAGCTTTTCATATTTGGAGGTTCCAAAAGGCAACAATTCTATAAAAAGGGGTGGAACAGAACTCATACCCAACCCCTAACTCTAGATTGGTTGCCAGATGTTAAGAATTTAAAATTAGTCAGACTTACTTGCACCTTCTCTGCTGTTACCTTGTTCTGTTAAACTGTGTAATTGAATTGTGCTGCATTCTCCACAGAGCACTCAAGGTTCATCTGGGTCTTCACTTCATCACTTGACTTCTGTGCGACCTCCACTATACAGTTGATTTCCACTTCTCCCTCCCCCTGCTCAAGGAAATGTAGCTATGGAACATTTTTAGTTGGGAGCTAATGTTCTGATATCAATTAGGGAGTGAGGGGGCTTCCAAAGGATATGGGAATTCAGAAATTAAGCGGTATTCCCCTTTAACCAAAGCTTTTGAAATGGTCTTCCCTGGTGTATTGGTTTCTGTGTCAAATTGTGAAATCTAATGAATCCAGTGCAATAAAATCCCCATACTGCTTTCTCTTATCTTTAATTTGACGCCTGACTTTTGTGGCGACCGCTGTTGTACAATCACACTCTAATTTCCCCCCAAAGCAAAATTTGCCCAGTCTCATGACACGCAGGCACCCATGATTAACTGTGAGCAATTACTATTTGAATAGGGGGCCTTCCTTGTCTTCTCTCTTTGCCCCATAAAAGGCAGACTAGCTATTAATACAGAAACACGCTGGCGCCTTTGTGTGACCTGTCACTTTTAGTGGATTTCTCTATTCTGGAAACACCAGTCATCTTTAACTAGCAGCATGAGTTGGAACACATTCAGTTGTGAGAACATACACAGAATAACATCTGAGAACAAGTCTTATTCATACCGGAGACAACTGGAGGGAGGAGGGAGGGATTGATTGTCTCACAAAACGCAGCTCATCAAACAATACCGTTCACAAGTGGCAGCTCTGAGTGACAAATACAACAGCATCTCACTTCAACACTGGCATTTGTCATCATCTTGTAGCAGGATGTTTTCCTGGATCTTATATACTTTTGAAGAGCCAGAAAAGATGATTTGAAGTGTAATTACTTTTCTCATCGCTGCTGTAAGCATCACAATCTTTTCCTCTGTACAATGGGAGACATTTACTGGAAGCTGTTAATGACAACAGGCTAAGAACAAGAGAGTGAAATCTGAAAAGCGTGACAAAAAAATGAGATGCAGACGAAAGAAAAACATTTACCGTTGCTTCAGTTGTTATACCTCATTAATAATTCAAAAATAGTTTATTGATTTATTTTGCAACATAAGGCTATCACTCAAAGGAAATGCAATTGTATACCGAATACTTATATTGTTACTTATTAGACAAGTAACAAACTGAATTCATGTTTTTATACTCAAACGTGAGCCTGAACTCTCTGAAAAGACAGAAATCAATCAAGAATAACATTGAACCACCAAAACATTTTTTTTTTCTGTTGAGGAATACAAGTAAATAACTGATTTGGCATCATAATCAAAAAAATAATGATTTGGTTTAATATTTTTTCAGCTTTTTGTAAAATGGTAAATTTGAAAATTCATGGATAACCACAATGATTATATTTTATCATTAAAAAGATTTCAATTAAAGAGGAATGAGTGGAGTTGGGTAGGAGTATGTGTTGGAGAGGAACACTTGAGGTCACTTGTTTTTGATGGTTTGGAGGGGATGTTGTCAGGCAGGTGAGGTTTCAGTGGTGGCATGGATTGTTTAGTGAAGAGTGGGAAGGCAGGTAAGTTTCAGTTTTTAAGATTTCTTGACTAGCAGTTAGTTTCAGGAACTCCGACACCCACAGGAAATGTGGGTTATGGCACAGATGAGGCTTCAGGCTGGTAACTAGAAATCAAAAGAGAACAGGGGTTAAGCGAACAGTGAGCAGAAATATGAAGCAAGAACATAGAAAGCCTATTTACTACCATATTGGTGACACTCTGGCAGAGAACTGGAGCACCAGCCAGTTAATAAATATCAATGGGTGATCAGACAATGCAATCCAGGTGTGGAAGACCCGCAGCAAGCAGGTGGAGGAGCATCAATGTCAGAACCATGAATCCAAAATACAAATTTGAACTTCAAACCCTGCTGGAGGATAACCTGGAATTACAGGAGCCCCTTTTTTTTAAAATGTTGCTGCTGTGTGGCAACATTATATGTGGACAACCAATCAAAACCAAGGATGCCAATTAAATTCCATACCAACATTCAGAGGAATTATATATAACACTGAATGAGTATCTGAAGTGAAATTTGTGTTGCGCTTTAAGGGATTTCAGTGTAAATGCACTTAGAGCCACATTGTGATTCACAATATTAGAATAGAATAGAATAGAATAGAATAGAATAGAATGCCTTTATTGTCACTATACAGGATGTACAATGAGATTGGAGATTATACCATAATACAATAAATTATACACAGACACCATGCTAATTTAAATAAATTTGCTTTAAATTTGGACAGCAACAGCGTGTTTTGGGTTTTGGCTGCACACTTATATTACCTTTAATATGAAATGACACGATCATTATGAGGATAAAGTGCAGACTGTCAGCTCTAATTTTGTGGACATTTTCCCACAGCATTGAAGCTCTCTTCTACATTCTTAAAGCACATTTTGTATCATTCTTTCAACAGATTTTGTACCCTCTATCTGCATCTCATGAATACTTTATTGATCTTGTCATTATTCATCATGAAAGTAAACCGTTTCCTCAAGGGCTGCTAAATTGCTTTAAATTGCCAAAATTACAAATGAGAAGAAATAAGTGTGTGCTGTTAAAAAACATTAAATCAAAATATTGTTTCAGAATGATATTTTCTTATAGATACATGAAACGTAAATGAGATCATTCTCATAGAGCTCCTTTGAGCCCCCAGGCTATTGTTTGACATTTCGTCCTATGACAAAATAAGTCCCCGAATGTTGTTAATAACTGCTGAACAACTGTGAGGTCAAAAAGAACGGCCTTGCACTCCATGTAGGAGAGACACTGAGAATTTACAATCATTGCTTCCCTTTCGCTTATTATTAGTCTGATAATTTCATCTCTATCTAAACAAAATTGTAAACAACAGCTGTGAAACAAGTTCTAAAAATTCTTAATTGCAACTTGTTCAATCACACTGAAAGCAAGAGGAACGGAACACAAGAAATCCCACATCCATTTCATAGTACTTATACGCGGCATTGTCAAAGAAGTGATTGATGTGTTGAGTGATTTGGGTTCAGTAGGTGTCACTGAGGAAGAGTTCTTGCAAGAAGGAGAGAAACATGGAAAAAACAGGAAATCCCCCTTTTTGAGAGTAACAGTATTTGTGAAATTACACATACATTCAAGTGTTAAATGTAGTTGAGCATTTGATTATTTTGAGGTGCTTTGTATATTAAACCCCCCCACACACACACACACACACACACACACACACCTTGGGGTGAGTACAGGAATAGAGCAGTTCTCTCTGTGGAACTGTGAGGATCTCTTTCCTCACTTCAACTGTGAATACAAAATACTTGGAAATGACTCTTACAAAAAAAAAAAAATGTGGTGATATAATGCCTTTCATAGAAAAGCAATATTAGATTTTAGACTCATAAATATGCCATTTAGTGATTAATAATTAATCAAGGCCTCAGCTGGTTTGAGCGAGTTTTAGATGGTGACTTCTTAAGGTTGACCTATTGACAGTGTCTTGCAGTCTGGGAAATGGGCTAAAAAAAGAGAGTCTGCTTGACAGCCTGATGAAAAGACGACAAAGACGCCTCTCTCTGGGTGTCTTTTCAAAGTCTGCTGCTCTGTGTTAAACTCCTCCATCTCTATCTGCCTCTTTCTCTCTCCCCATGAGTTTTTCTGTCTCCCCTGGCTCTCCTAATAAATATCGTCCCTCCAAATGTAACCCCTTCAAACGCTTCCTTTTTTTTTCATTCGTCTGTCCTCCTTATATGTCTTTGTCCTCCCTCCCTATCCTCACTCTGGCTTTTTAAAGTGTCACACTCCCTCGGGGGCCCTATCCAAGTCATTACTCCAGTCCTGGATTCAAAATGTCATTAAAGTCATTGCTTTAGTCAGAATTCATTTCAATTAGACCCAGTCACTCTGGGACTCCCAATCCCTGCCTCCTCTTCTTTTTTGTCTTCTTGTCCTTTTCCTTCCTTTATTTTCAGCCACAAAAGAAAAGAAGGTGACATTGATGACCCCCAATTATAATACCCTTCAGTTTACATAAGGTAGGCTACTCTATATCGCTGCATAGTCTTTCACTGAGCCTCACAGTGTCAGGGAGTGCATTTAAAAAAACTTTTAAAAAGGTCAAAATGCAACTCAAAAGCCAATGCTGTCATTGCTGTTGCTGTTATTTACTTTGCTTTTTTCCATAATAGTCCATAATAATATAAACTAATGCCAGTGTTTTAAGTGTGTTGTGATTAGAGACCACAGGTTTTCACATACAACAGTGTGGTTAATACAATAGAAGGTTGCCTACGCAACCAGATGTTGACTAGCGACCAACAACCTGCTACAAAGTGATGCAGAACAAGAGAATCAGTTTATATGTGGATGGGACTTCAGGTTAACAAGAGGTTTCAAAATAAAACCCTTTTACCAGCTCTCTCTTTTTGCATTTTATCAGGACCACTGACATCAAAACATCCCCAGAGCATGATGCTACCACTACCATGCTTGATAGTTGGTACAGTGTTTGAAGGCCTCACCTTTACTTCTCCAAACATACTCCGTCATTGTGGCCAGATAGTTCAATCTTTGCCTCGTCTGACTATAAAACTTTTCTCTAGAAAGCATTTGGCTTGTCCATGTGGGCAGCTGCAAATTTTAGATGACCTTGAATGTGTCGATTTTGGTTCAGGAGCTTCTCTTTTGTTCAGCGTCCTCTCAGTCCACAGTGATATAAAACTCTGTCACTGTGGACAGTGACGCTGGTGTTCCAGCAGTTTTACAGTAAGTTCATGGTGGGCTTGAGCATTGGTGGTTTCTGGGTCCTAACCAATTTCATCTCATCTGAGGATGACAGTTTGAATCTTCCTCCAGACCTCGTCAAAGTGGCGACACATCCAAACAACGTATACGTACTTGTACCACCACCATGCTTGACAGTTGATACAATGTTCTTAGGTTTAAAAATGTCACCTTTACCCAACACATCTTATGTCATTATGGCCAAATAGCTTAATCTGTGTCTCATGTTGCCATGAAACCTTTCTCCAGGCATTTGGCTCGTCCGTCTGAACAACTCGTACCTCGGTGCAGCTGTTTGAGCTGATGATCTTGGAATCTGCAGTTGTTTAGTAATGTTTTGTTCCAGGATGTTAAACTGATTTTAGTTCATGGGCAACACACAGCCCATTTGCATCTCAAATAAAACATTTATAATAATATATAAAGATATTCCCTTACTTTATGTACAAAAGAGTACAAGTACATTTTGAACATGCTTACTGAGTTATAGCCAATATTTATTTTTAAAAAAAGATGAAACCCTTAAATACTGGAAGTGTGAAATTGCACCAAATGCTAATATTCAAGTACAAATCACTACAATTGGTCCTTTCTCTTATTTATACAGTAGTACATTAATGTTACGTATAAAGCTCAAAGCATTACATTCCCATCCATGAAACCAACCCACTAAAATAACCAACACTGCCTACACTGGAAATGTTTGGACCTTTGGCAGGGCTGTTCAGGCCCTCTACTCTAGTTTTTTAGTTTTATTTTGGTTCATTAGTTTGATATTGAGCCAGCCATTCTCTATTGCTTTGATAAATTCCTTTTTGACCATTCAGATATAAAGAAAATGCGCTGGTTGCACAATCACTTCCGCGTTGTTCGTAATGCGGCTCCGCTGCTTCCGGTTGAAAATGGCAACGTTCTACACCCGATGCCTGCAAGAGCTCCCAAAATTAAATGTCACTGATGTTCATCGGATTTGCAGGGTGGCCAAAACCCCGTCCAGCAATTTGGATAAAGGGTTTAAATTATATGCTGCATCATATATTCACAACTGCGAAGGTAAGAAAATAACAATTAACTGCAAAGTAATGGTAGCTAAGCTTCTGTGCCCTTCATTTAATATTGATAATCTACATAACCTGTCATCATGGGTTCTTAAACAGTTTTTTATCTTATCTTGACTATAGATGGAGTTTTGTTAACTAATGTCACTCTTGCTGCTAGCCATCATTATAGTAGTAGTTAGCTATTTAGCGCTAATCTCACTGTGTGCCATACGTTTAAGAAGTGCTAATGTGAGTAATGCAGAAGCGCTAATGGGACTTGTATGTGTGACTTTTTATTCAGTGTCCAATAAAGACAGGTTGTCAGGGGAGGTCGGTGTGAGAGCCTGGTGCTACAGGTCAATGAGGAAGAGTGAGACACCACACAGATTAACTGTAGGCAGGAAG
>VUQK01025484.1:6894-34037 GCA_015106715.1 Bujurquina vittata
AAAAAAAACAAGTCTACATCCAGCTGACATGAGTCAGATCTCTATTAATAATCTACATTTTGTGTATCAGTTTTCATTAGTATTATGAAAAAGCTTCTCTTTTGGTAGACATCATGTGTCAGTGTGTTTACATCCCAGGTTGTGGAGCTCGTACCTACTGTTACAATCACATCTAATTTGGCAATAAGGATGGTGTGAAATTATGGTGACCTCGTGGTATTTAGAAAATATCAGAGGCCAGGGCTCTGGTTGTCCCCACTATAATTTTCTCTCATTTCCAGGAATATCATCATGCCGATAACCACCAGTCAGCACTGAAGCACCGCGATGGGTTTTCAAAATCACTATAATCAGACGTGTGGCATTAATACTGTCACACCCTGCTCTCTGATCAATTAGAACAAGAGAGCGGCCTGTTGCACACGTTTCATTTGAAGGTGTTACACACAGCGTCCAACACAGATTCTTGACAAAAATTCAGAGAGGAAAAACTCTCTCTCCAAAAAAAAAGCTTTCATTGAATCAACTGCACTTATTATGCAAATACGCTTCATCTGAACTTTAATCACAACAGACAAGGCCCCTCAGGGAGTGATGACAGATGTCAGCCTTTGATTATAAATGTCAACTCAGAGGAAAGTGCCGTCCCGGCTGCCCGGCCACACTTAGGCCTTGATTTTTCATCCAGAAACAGGCCAGCATTTATTTTCTCATTAGTGGCGTGTAATCACAACATTAAACCGTGCTGTCACTGTGTGGTATTTCAAAATGATTTTTGATTGATGATCCCTGTAATGAAGGTATTCAAGGAAATCATCACACGGAGATGTCTATAAACAGAATTAGCGGAAAGCAGGAGGTCGTTTAATGAAAGGCAGCTCGGCCGATGACGCTGAGAATTTGCAGTCGGAAGAAATCGGTATAGATTCCTGAAGATGATATGACAACGTAAAAGGAAAAAAAAGTCGTATTTTTGATCTGTAAATTACCAGGTTATGTCTGGATGCACGTTGACATCATGTGAAAGGTAAAAGATTTCAAGTCTATTGCAAGCAAGAAAATACCTGCAAATACTCAGTGAGGTTTAAATTCAATATTTATTTTAATGTTATTTATCTCATGTCTCCATTTGCTCTAATGCCATAAAAGGAGGGCCCTTGAGCTGCCTAAGTACTTCCAAACTCCTGCTTATCTACTGTGATCGCTGCCCTTGCCATCAGTCTAAGCTCTTCATGTGTTATAGTCATTTATATAGAGCAAAAATAAATCTTAATTGTGCACTTTTACTGGTGGCATTTTGGATTTTCACCTAATCCTCTCAGCACGCATTTGCCAAATTGTATTTGTCCAAGCTGCTGTGGAAACGATCCATTAAAGTGTAATACTGGTAAGTTTGTTGATTGAACTTCTTAATATAAACCTAAACTGACGCAAAGCCAGCCTGAACAGGAAAAACAAGGCAACAAAAAAGGATAAGGGAAGACAACTGATGGGTCAAAAATTGGGATTTTTCTCTAGGGTTTACACAGAATGGTCCAAAAACAAATAAATAAATAAAATTTTCAGTTCTCTGGGCAAAAAAAGAGTCTTGGTGATGCCCGAGCAGGTCAGGCTACTTTCAGCTGATAAGAAGACAACAGTACTTCAAATAACCATCTGTTACAACCGAGTTATGCAGATGAGCATCTCTGAACACAAAATATTTCAAACACTGAGGCAGATGGGGTTGGGGTTACATCTACTGATGGCTGTTTCCAGCAGGAGAATGCTCCATGCTACAAAACTCAAATCATCTCAAACTGTCTTCTTGAACTTCTTGTGTTTCCAGAGTCCATCTCTGACTATAGTGTCACTATTCCAGCTACAGCATTCTCTATTCCAGCTGTGTGCCACACCTTTAATGTGTCAAAGGTATGAATGGTTCCAGCTGCGTATCCTCAGTTGCAGCCCCCCTTCCTCTGTCCTCCACACGCATTTGAGGAATTGAGACATCCTTTGAGATGTGACCTGAAACTGATTTCTGGAGGATGGAGGGCAAATGAAATAAGGAGGTGCACAATTAAGAAATGAGAAAAGCCAGAAGAAACCAAAAAATAATAATAACTTTAGTTGCAGGGACATGTGTGGCTAAAAAGGGCCCTAGATAAGAACTGGACACCTGCTGGAAAATTTTGGTGTCTTCTGTTTTGTTGTGTGAAAGTATGTAGAGGGAATTTTGTGGCGCACATGTGACCTTTAGGATATAGTTTACTAGTACAGTACCAGTCAAAGGTTTGGACACACTTGCCCATTCATATGAATAGGTAAGTGTGTCCAATCTTTTGACTGGTACTGTGCATTGCCTAAAGAGGAAAGCATTACTGTCACTCCCATATCCTTAAGCTGATGTTGGTGTTTCTGTATGATATGATCTGTATGACAGTGCCTAAACCACAAACATCATGGCAGCACATATTATGTCATATATAAATTTCAGTTAGGTGTAGCATGAGTTTCTGTCAGTCACCCACACTGCCCTTTCCAAGATTTACCTGTCACTCCAAATAAATCCCTGCCTGTAGCTCTTGATTCGTTTTTAAAAAGCTAGGGTGAGCATGAAATGGAGCAGAAATTGAATGGAGAATGGAGCAAAAATGAAACAACATACAAATTTTAGATAACGATTCTGCAGTTGTGATATGAATAAATGCAAAAGGTGGACCAAGAAATGACTGTTCACAACGACAGTGTTTATGTAGTTGATTAAACACTTGGGGCTGGAAGGATAAATGGTCAGATTAATTATGGGGAAAAAGTAGCATTCCGTGATGCTGTCTTCATCATATTTACTAAAATACTTCTAACCGTAAAACACTAATTTTGATCTTTCACTTCCAAAACCCACGTTAGTGTTGAAGGGTTAATGCAAAGCTCAAAAATGTGCCAGCTGGTGTATTTACTCTTCAGCTCTTTCAGTTTTGAATAGCTCCTCAATATCACTTTGAACACTAATGAGAAAAATTGCCTTCATCAACCCATTTCACTTAGTCACATTTACCATCTAAACACAGTACATACTTAAAGCATTATTAGTTAAATCTATAATTCTCCCCTTGGTACAAATAAACCAAATTGCCAGCGTGATTGGCTCCACACCAGATGAATGCCGCTGGTGTGGAGCTACTTCCTCCTTTTTTTGTTAGTGCTGTGGAAGTGGCCATCGCGGGTCTGATCAGTGTGACAGGCTTATTCTGTGAATGGGGTAGGCCAAATCCAGTCTGAGGCGAGTCATTAAGCTCCTCCCCCTCCTGTCCTCATTCATTCATTCATTCATTCATTCATTCATTCATTCATTCATTCATTCATTCAGGAAGGAAGGAAGGAAGGAAGAAAGAAAGAAAGAAAGAAAGAAAGAAAGAAAGAAAGAAAGAAAGAAAGAAAGAAAGAAAAAAAGAAAAAAAGAAAGAAAGAAAGAAAGCAAGAAAGATAGAAAGAAAGATAGAAAGATAGAAAGAAAGCAAGAAAGAAAGAAAGAAAGAAAGAAAGAAAGAAAGAAAGAAAGAAAGAAAGAAAGAAAGAAAGAAAGAAAGAAAGAAAGAAAGAAAGAAAGAAAGAAAGAAAGAAAGAAAGAAAGAAAGAAAAAGCTGCAGGCAGTCCTTTACCACCCATGCCGCGTAGATAAATGCTGGGTGATCACACTAATCCTTGCCCTTTGGAAATGAATGCTGTATTTATACTAACACAGTGCATTCACATCACAAAAATGCATTAAAATGTGTGTTCTGTGATATTAAGTCATTAGTGGGCACAATAATTCACCATTCAGACTTCTCCTGCAACGCCTGAAATTGCATTAATATATCAGTAGGTACATGATGCTTTCCTTTTTGCATTTATTAAGTATGTTTGCTCTTATGCTTCACATATTTAACTAGTACATGTCACATGTCATTGTCAGCATCCAGAATGCCAGTATAATGTCGGGTGTTTAATATAAATTATGTTAAAATGTGAAGCTCAGCTGCCTTGAGTTTTAACTTACATGTCTTGCTGTTTGGAGCTGATGAGAGTTTTTACATATCATGAGAAAAAAAAATTCACCTGGTTCTTACCAGGTCTTAAAATGATTTAAATCCAGCCTCAGATGAACTACAACACATGGAGAATTACACACCATTATTTATTTAACAAAACCTGAGCCATTACTGCTTCCACAGAAATTAAGAAGGTAACCAGCAGCCGATAATCAAATGAACTTGATTAATTGATTATCAGCAAGTGTAAGCTCCTCTATAAAAGTAGACGTTTTGGCAGTTTGCTGGTCTGCAGAATTCAGGTGTGTGGTAACATCAGCAGTAATCGTAGAGAAGCAATTGTGGCAGCCCAACAATCTGAGAAGAGTTATAAGGTCATTTTCATACAATCTAAAGTCCTCCAGTCCACTCTGAGAAAAATGATTCACAAGTGTAAAATACAGAAGGCGTTTGACAATCTTTCCTGGACTGGATGTCCCAACAAGGTCACCCCAAGGTCAGACTGTGCAAACCTCAGAGAAACTGTAAGAAAACCCAAGTGCTACATTTCAGAGTCTAAAGGCCTCAATTAGCAACTTAAATATTAAGTAGCTGACAGTGAAATTAGAAAAAGACTGAACAGTACGACTTGTTTGGAAGGGAGAAAGCCTCTTCTCTCTAAAAAAAAAACAAATCACGGCGGCACGGCTGAAGTTTGAAAAGTTGCATTGGAACACATTCTGGAACAGATGAGACCAAAGTGTGATGCTTGCAGTGGTGAGGATTTGGGCTTTGCAGCAACAGGACCTGGACATGCTGCAGTTGTGAGTTGACTGTGAGCCCCTCTACATACCAAAGTGTTCTAGAGTCAAATGTGAGAGCCATTTGTACAGCAGCTACAGCTTTGGCCCACTATGATATGAGAGACGGATAGAGGAAATGATTACTTCAATTTATTGATAAAGGTCGTTCTAATAGCTGTGGAATCATGGGGTGGACTTTCATTTTTGGCTTACTTTTTGTTAAATATTCAAAAAAAATATATTAAATGCCTAAAAACAAGTGCAAATATTTTCATGCCAAGAGACTGTATTTTTGTGTTTCAGTGTATTTGTGTGTTCTTGGTTGTGAGAGAATTCTCTGGCTGTGGGAGGTAGGAACCTAATTTAAATGTCAGGAAGCCACCTTAGTTAAATAAAGGTCAAAATTAATGAAAAAAACATCATGTAAATTCAATTTTTAGGATATGAATGCCGTCACAAAAATAAAATAAAATAAAAATTACCCCCCGGTGATGAAAAATAATAATATTAATTTGCATTTGAGAAATTAGTAGTAGGTTTACTGAAATGAGGCCTTAAAACACAGCATCCCTGTGTTTTATTTTGTTATCTGATTCTCAAGCTAACATCAGATGGTGGTGTAAAACTGATCTTTTCTAACAATATTTTCTTAGAGCTCACTGTCAGTAATGGATATCTTCTCTGTGGAGATGCATTTGTTTGCCAAAATTGTTGGCTATAAATTGTAAAACCTTTACCGTAAATATAATTTTAAAAGTTTGGATTATTATATTTGGGAAACTCTTACATCATGCTATCTGGATAAAGAGAAATATTTGAGTTAATCAATATCATCAAGCGATGCTGATCCCCGATCAGTTGAATCTTGTGTTAGGATAATAAGAGGGTGCTTAAAAATGTGCACCCTATGAAGGGATCAAAATCCCCAAAAGTATTGCGCTAATTACTGTCACCATAGGAACCGTCACCATAACAGTGTTTTTCAAAATCTATGTTTAAAAGCAGCTTAAACTTCTTCGGGTCTTTCTGTGGTTTGCATCTCTGACAGTTGTCGTTTTGCTGTTTGAAAGTTTCTGCCCTCGTTACATTCAGATTAATTGTGTAAAGATTGTACCAGCTCAGGCAGAATCAAAGTGAAGAATCTGACAGACTAATAGTATGTTTTTTCCCCTATTGTGAGACGTTTTACTCTCAAGGGCAGTTAAACACGACACTTCATAACTGATTTTGTTTTCACAGAAGAACTTGACAAACTGAAAAGTCTACAAAAAAAGGTCGCCCTCTAAGGCGTTGCTCTCAAGGTAGAGTCAATTCTACAGTTTTGAGTTTGACTATTTAGGCTGCAAAGGATTTGATTTGAAATACTGTCCTTTAGCGCTTATTATTTCGCCTTGCTCTCAAAAATACGACAGCTAATTCTTGAATTATATACAGGCTGAGCACAATTATTATGCAAGTAATGGCTTTCCACTGGCATAGTATACCTTTTCTTAAAACCCATTATGATGGCATTTTCATCAGAAGGCTTTATGAGTTTTTTAAATTCAAATTCCACATAATGAACATATTATATTCCCCAGTGCTACAGACTGAATTTTGATAGATGGTAGTCATTCAGTCTTATGACAATGTGGTGATAATGTTTTAGTGTGTAGTTCATTTGTCATGGTTGATGTACAATGGTGCCATTCCATGCAGTGCTGATAAGGGAGTCTGTCTGTGGAAGGTAGCTGCTTTGAATTCACATCAGTTTAGGAAATCTGTATTGGGGGGAAAAAAGCATTTAAAGCACACTGTCTGTAACTTACAAGACAAATTTCCTCTGCTCTGCTGCTTCTCTGTTCTCCCCAAACAGGATCTTTCTCGGCAGCAGTGTAGGTCTGTGCTGGTACCTAATAGCTCCTAATGAATCTCATTCCAGTGTTTATTCCCAACATCTGAATCAGTTGGCGAATGGGAATGAGATGTTATTCATGCTCAGTTCTACACTTGCCCTAACGCCACTTTTTTGCTTACAGTTT
Organism: Bujurquina vittata; assembly: GCA_015106715.1. Taxonomy (NCBI): domain Eukaryota; kingdom Metazoa; phylum Chordata; class Actinopteri; order Cichliformes; family Cichlidae; genus Bujurquina; species Bujurquina vittata. The sequence continues at coordinate 13,711 of VUQK01025484.1, forward strand.
CTGTTTTTTTTTTTTTTTGTTTAGTTTTTTTGCAGCCTGTAAACCAACTAAACTCAATTTTTGGTACTCTATGTGAATCGAGACATGGTATTGAGTTCTGCCAATGAGGTTATATAACAGTAAAATCCAGCCAGGAGCTCTGTCAATCAAAAGTAATGTGTTAACACGAGCTTTAATGCTGGCTCAGGGCTATTGTTGGATCCTAAAGTCTGTTATTTTCTTCTTACACTCACATGTAAAAAAAATAAAAATAAATAAATAAATTATTGATTCCTTACAGTCAGACTGAAAAATTCTCAATCTGAGTTTGTGCATGATGCTTGGAATGATTCTTCTAACTTACGGCATGATATTTTGTGTAATGTGCTCTGGAAGTATAAGAGTCACATCTGTTGGCCGCTGGTTTTGAAGCAGTATTAGGAACGATAGGTCCATCCATTAAAGCAGTGTTTCCCAAACTGTGGGGCACGCCCCACTGCTGGGGCATGAAAAACCTGGGAGACAAGTCATGCGGAACAAATGCTGAACATCGAATTTTTTCTCACGGTGGAACACGGAAACATTAGGGGGTACATTAGCACTGTCACATAGAGCCGCCGAGCTGCCGCTTTGCCAGCGAGGACCTCGCTTTGACGGCGAGTCATGCCATCCGGCGAAGGGACGTGAAAAAGTTTGAGACCCACTGCATTAAAGTATTGTCATCCAGTATCAAAATGTGTATTCCCACTGGAATGGAATACTTTAATGACTACTGTGTGTAACAACAATTCAGGGCTAATAAATACCATAAAACACCATAAAATACTTTTTCTTAGCACAGATAAATTTACATTAAGAACAGTAAAGTCACATGATTGTTCATGTCAGGGCAGAGCCCTCGGCTTCAGAAAACTAACTGGTTCTACTGCGTAGTTCAATTATTGAGCCAAGCTGGGTTAATAAACCAAGAGCACTAAAGCAATAAAAGCTGCCTTTCTGAAATTATCTAATAAGTGGCCCATTTCCTAAAGACGTAAGCTGAGTTTTCCTGAAAATATCTGTCTGAACATAGGAGAAAGCTTCTTAGAGGTAATGACATTTGAAATCACAGTCATCTGTCCTCACATTGTCTCTTATGGTAGATAAAAGGTGTATACTCTCTACACAGCATCTATCATCCAAAAAAGCTCTTGGGGATAGATGGACGACAGCTTAAAAGCTTTCGATAGCCCAATGTCTCCTTGTATATTACGTCCCTTATTCTGAGATGTAAGACTAAAGAGAAGAAGCACTCTGAAAACAAAAGCTTACAATTTGAGCTACCTGTGAAAAAGGCAACCCTGAAAGCACCTAGATGAACTGACTGAAATACTGTAGGGAGTCCAACCTTTGGAGAAAGAAAGGTGTCTTATTGCAATGTTGTTTAGTAGAATCACTTGCATATTAATAAGAGATTCTTTAAACAGCTTCATTCTTATGCGGTGCTGGCTGTGGTTCCCCCCACACTCCTTTAGGGGGATTACTGTGGCAGCATTTCACAGGTCTTGTAACCCTTTCATAGTGTGTATTCTCATCACCCATTTAAGCTGATAATGAAACACTAATTCCTTATCCTTCCGCTCTCTGGCCGCATCTCTCTTCCTGAATCGTGGTGATAAAACAACAAAGTGATGAACTCTGAAGAACAGCTGATAAATTACTGGTTCTGTTTCATTCTAAATGCCAATACTTCCATTTGCAAGAGGAGCAAAACAAATGGGTAATGGTGTGATATGGCAAACTGGGGACCCGTGATCCTTTCATGCATCATTTTAAGTGGCACATTGCTCAATACAGATATTCCCTATTGGGAAATCAATACAGCCAATGAAAAAAATAAAGTGTTAACTTTGGGATAAAAGGAAAAATTTATTCCAAATAATGGGTTGGTTTATCTGAGCCATTGAGGTTCTCAAAGGGGAACTTGCTTTTGATTCTGTTACATTCTTTCTTTTTACTTCTGTCCTTTCCAGCTTCTGACTATTTTCTTTGTAATATGCTGGATAGCTGAAGGGTGCTATAAAGCTAGGGTTGTGAGGGTGTATTAATGAAAAAAACCCACCTGCACAGAAAGCCATTTATCAGATCACAGTGCGGCTAGCTGACACTGAGAATGCGGCGCATTGTGTGTGGATATATATGTTTATGCGCTTTCTCAAGGGTGTGTCTGAGTGTGTTTCCACTCAAGTGTTGTTGGTGTGACACATTCATCACAGGGGACATAAATGAGCTGAACTCAAGCTGTGGAAAGGCACAAGGGGAAAAGAATAGGTGTTAACTGTGTAAAAAAGTAAGGAGGAAGAACGAACGGTGGGGGGGGGGGCAAATGTTCAAATGCAAGCAAAGTGATATGAGTGTGTGAATGCTTATGTGTGTGAGTGCTTAATGGGGCTTAGTCAAAGAGTCAGGGGAGAAATGGTTTACGTGCAGGCTGCAAGGAGCTGCCATCGCCGTCTGCTGTGCTTGGTTCGAAGGTCACGTTATCCCGGGGCAGGGCTGCACTGTGGCTCGGGTGCCTCAAGGTGTGAACTGCTCAAGTGTTGCTAGAATATTAAAGAGATTAAGAAAAGTGCGTGTAATGTGTGACTGCTACCTTTGTACAGCACAAGACACTATGAAGCAGAGTAGGTACACTATTTCAAGGGAGTAAATGTGTTTCTTTGTATTCTTTCATGCATACTGTTACAATGGTGGATGGTCATATCAAACAATTTAAATAATGAAGTCAGGGGATGTAGGAGTTATCCCTATGAGCCCAGAGCTCTGGAGTCATTCTGTTCTCAGTGCTTGGTTTCTACTCAGTGGGATGCCAGTAAAGGCAGATACAGTGCCCTTCATAATTGCTGTAACAAACGCACAATTTTTGTAGGTTTGCCTCTGTACTCCACCACAGTGGATTGTAACTCAAACAATCAATATCTGAGTGAAGTGCAGACTTTCAGCTTCAATTCAAGGGGTTTTATAAAAATTTGGCATCAACCGTTTAAGAATTACAGCCATTATTATACACAGCCCCCCCACCCCACCCCACCCCCATTTTCAGAGGGCACTGTAGCCTTAATGTGGTCATCTTGTGGCCCAGGCACACTAGAGTACTTGGACGGCATTGATTTTCTGTTTTTTCACATTCGGTGACTGATTGCAAGTAGTTGCTGCAACCAACAGAGGACGGGTACCCAACGCCCTTAACCTTACAACTGCCTTTCGATTGCAAAACGACTGCAACTTAGGCTGACTGGAATCACTCTCTGACAAGGTTTGAAAATAATTGCTGTCTAATTTATAAATGCAGTCAGATTTCCAACATGTTGCAATCAGTTGGAGTCAGTGTGTGCTGATGAGTGCAACCCGCCTGCGATTGAACTCTTGACAGTAAGGGATCTGACTCAACTGGTTGTCAAGTGGTTGCATTCTGGTTATGTTCTTATATATACAGTAAATGAGGTTGCCGAGCACCTGCAACAGTTTGGTTCACTAGTTAATGTGAATTTCTTTGAATGTAGGCAACAGATTTGCAGCAGAATTGAAATGTTTGCAGGTTTATCACAGTTAATTGCTGTATTATCACAAACAGCATGTAACTGCCAGCAGCCAAACTTCATCTTATTGCCATTTTAGCACTGTCACGATGCACCAAAGTCACTTTGAAGATGGCAACTGTCTGCGAGTGGTCACAGGCTTTGCAAATGAAATTACACAGCTGCAAAAGTTTGGTTGTGCTGCAGTCTCCGAGCACTATTTTCCCCACTGTGGCTAGTTTTAGTGTCACAGCTGCATCAGATTCCAGCATGAGGAAAAGAAGGATTATTTGAAACTGATTAATGCACAGCCACTCAAGTACAGTCCAATAATAATAACAATATGGAGCTGGAAATGAGCAGAAATGGTCCACTTTATAAGACATAGTAAGAGATGCTCTTTCTGCCCAGCCACCTTACAACAACTGAGGAAAAATGTACCCATGACCTGAAAAAACAAACATATTCCCTCCCATTTCTTGAAAAAGTGTAGTGGTTAGTCCTGTCACCTCTCAGCAAAAAGGTTTTGGGGGCTGGGGCCTTCCCTGCATGAAGGCTGCATGCTCGTCTTGTGACTCTGTGGGTTTTTGTCATGTATTGTGGCTCTTTCCCACAGTTCAGAGACAAAGTGCTGTATGTGAGCAGGAACAACAGTTAATATGGCAAAACTTTTTTTTCTTTTTAGAAAAGCACAATCATGATTTCTTTTTCTTTTTTTTTTTGGTGAAAAGGCACAGGAACAGAACATATTAATGGAGGATCATGAGGGTTGTGGCAGTATTATAACAATTTATGCATTTTTTATTGTAATTGTTTTAAAAATCACCCCCCAAAAAAGGAGCAAAAAGCAGTTTTTCTCTTTGCTGTCTTTTCTTTCTTTCTTATAAATACATTCTTATTCCACTTCCCTTTGTGACCAGACCTTTTTTATGAATTATTTTGGTTCCATTTCCATTTTGTGGCACAGGGGAAACGTGAAACGACCTTAATGCAGGGCTGAAAAATGGCTAAAAATCACCAGAAACATAAAAAAATGGAGCCATGTGGATTTGAACTGTTGAAGGCAGCATATGCAGAATATTTAGATAAATGATTTTAAAGCATTTTTTAACAAAATGAAGTATATTAAAGAAATAAAGCAAACATCAGACTTATCTGACAAGCAGTTGCAATGAAAAGCTGATAATGATGACAATCTGTGATGCACAATATCAAACGCCGGTCATTTTTACTCTCACCCCATCAACCATCTGAGCCATTACAGTCACAATAGCTATTACTGGCTATGAGCTCTGTAATAGCGCCAATAATTCTGCCATACAGCCCCCTATCCAAGCTGTTCATCCCACAGTATTTCAATTTCCCTGTTTCAATAACAGGCCAAACAGCCCTATCACTCAATTCCACTCTCCCAAAAAACAGGCACTTCTATGATTTCTTTTGCATTCAGTTGACAAAGGAGACGGTCCAGCAGCAGAGTTACACTTTCAAAGTCAAATGAGGCTTTTAATCCAGTGTTGTGAACATACAGGGGCTTCTCAGCTATATGTTCCATTTGTTGCAATAGCAAAAAGAAAGAGTTGTATTTAGCTATATCTTCATATCCCCTTTTGAAGAATTGCTGCGATTTTTTTTGATCATAGCATCTTTGTGGCAATGTTCCAGCCTGTCTGGAACTTAAGTGGATATCTGTTGTTCTTTGTAAGTCAAGGGTAATTAAGTGTAGCCTCATTCCTATCTTATATCTTAGCCCTACTGGAGATGTAATCCATCTCCAACAACACCGCTGTAGCCTTATCTACCTTTCAGATGAAGTGTCAGATGATTCTTTTTTTTTCCTTGAGAGCTGGAGAAACTGTAACCCCCACTCTTATTCTCCAAGCTGCCAGCTGTTCTGAAGTCCTGGCACATCCCAGCTAATAACCACTTCACCTCAGGGTATGGGGTGCAGGCGAGCTTAAAAGAGGAAGAAAGAAACAATCATATAAAATAAGAAGCTCACCTCCCATCGGCTCATCACAGGAAGTGCAGCCTCAGCAGCCGCCTATGCAAAAGAGCTGCGATGATTATGCAGAGACCAAAGAAAGCTCCAGGCGCAAACAGCTGGCCAGGCCTCACCAAGGATCATGCAGAGTCTTCTGATCTTTCTAATATATTCTGTAATTACTGATATGTGTCGACAGTGTGTATGTGTGTGTCTGTCTGTGTGTGTGTTAGTGGTGAAAGTAGCTGCAAATTAAAGCTAAATTTGGCCCTCTGCATATACATCCAAATCCTTCTTATGGTGACATATTATTAAACTAACTAGTATATGTAATCAAAATTAGGGAAAATATGCATAATCCACAAAAACATATAGAGGACTTTGGACAACAGTGGACCAGGCTATTTGCTAAATTATATCCGGAAGTTTGCACTTTTTTCAGAAACTGCTGGATAATTTCAAATGCTTGCAACACTGTGCAAAAGTCTTGAGCCACCCTTATATTTCTATATATATTACTGGAAAATGAAAAATATTTTCAAAGATGCGCAGAAATACAATATACTGTATAAGGCAAAAAATGTTTGTTTTTTAATTGCTTGCCAGTCAATGTTTACAGTAGTATGGCCATCTTTGTTTGTCAACATGGCCTAAACTCTCAGGCAAGCTTTCTTATAATTTCTTTAAGTACTCTTCAGGAACGGTTCCACAGGCTTCTTGAAGAACATCCCAAAGCTCTTCTTTGGATGTTGGCTGCCTTTAGTTCCATTCTTTATCAGGATGACCCCGCACTGCTTGAGTAATGTTGAGGTCCAGGCTCTGGGGAGGCCAAGATGGCTGATAGTATTTTACTGCATTGGCAGTGTGTTTGGGATCTCTTTCTTGACCTCCCCCATTCATACTCATGACAATTTGAACCAAACAATTCACTTTGTAAGACATGTGGCCACACTCCAGTTCTTGTGTAATTTGGCAGACTCTTTTCCCTGCGTTCCTTCCTTAAGAATGGCCTCTTGACGGCCACCCTTCAACTGAGACCATTTTTATTAAGGCTTCTGCAATGTAGATTTCTGTGCTTGATTAATAATAAGGATGCTTACATGTCTGTGGCTGTTAGCAGACTCTGAAAGGATACTCAGGTGAGTCAGGTGGCAGGGTCAGGCAGCTCTGGCAGGAACTGTACAGGGCTCACAGCTGAGCATTCTGACTCAGGACCACCAGGATCTTCAAGATGGACAGAACTCAAGGCTGACTCCTCTGACAACTGGGGATGTTCAGGGTGTGAGCCATCTCCTCCAATGAGTCAGGGTGCTCAGAAGGGCCCACAGCTGCTTCCAGAGGTTGAAGCTGGGGTCTGGCTGTCCTCAAGCTAGGAATGGGAATGAGTGCAGGGACAAGCAAAGTGCTTAAGGAATGGCTGTGGCTCAGCAAGTAGAGCACTGGCTCAGAAACATGAAAAACAGTCTTATCAATAACTGGTTTGGAAACAAAACATGCAGTCTTTGAGGTTGCCACTTCAGGCAGAGGAGGAGGACCAGGTAAATAAAAAGTTTTGCTTACAGATGGGCTTTATGATGGCCTGGTGCCGGCCTGGTTCCAGCACAAACAGGTGTGGGCTGAAGCTGCACAGAGCACAGTGTCAGGAAGCTGGGGCAGCGCAGGGTATGCACTAGCTGGGGCTCTACAGAGCTTAGTGTCAGCAGTCTGGCTGATGGTCCTGCCACTGAGTTCAACGCTTTCCTTTATGAGCTGTAAGTGGTGACGATGATGAACTGGCAGGCTGCACAGAAGCCAAGGAGCAGTGGCAAAAGTGAAGAGTTATCTGGGGGTTGCAGTGGTGGAGGATCAGCTAGCTGCAGTGGAAACTATGAAGTCCTCGGAGAAGTCTGACAGGTGAGCCATCCAGCCCAGATGGTCTTACACCACCAGGATAAGCTGGGTCTGTACTGACAGTTCACTTTTTAAAGGTAAAAGAAGCATACCTTAGCCCTTACAGTCCCACTATCTGGAAATAAAATCATTCAAACTCACTAAATCCTGTGTCTGAAAAAGTCCTGGCTTGGGAGCATTAAACAGCTTAAAAATTAACTGAAGGAGTTGTCATCTTTTATTGCATCATATAATGATTTCTTCATATTTGTAAAAAATAAATTTGACCGTGAGAAGCAGCTCCTCGATGTAACATCAACATTCAGCACTGTACACGAATATGCTGCCCTCTGGCTCACACCGAATGATTCTCTCTTCCCGTCTAATCCTGCTGAGCAAAGTTCAGAAACGGTTACACTTTTCTAATTGTCAACAGCAGATGTTGAGTTTTTTGAGATTTTGATTTTGGATTAGGTAATGACACCCTCTGGTTAATATCATTACCATCTCCCATTTCATCCCACTTGTCTAGACGCTGACATCTGGGCTGATGGTGCTGATGATGATGAAGCAGGAAGCAATTTTTCAGTGCTTTGCAGTTTATATGAGGTCAATTCTAACATGGAATTCAAAGTCAGAGACAAACCTCTCTTGAAGACTGATGCAATCATAAAAAATGGCCTTTGTTTACGTCTTCCTGACAAACAATCTCTTGTGCTTATGCTGATGATAACTGCTTTCTACTCCTTCTGTGAAGGGGTTGTGAGTGGTTGATTGGAAGCACAAAGTGTCAGCTGATTTTGCCCAGTTTTAAACACAAAGGCAAACTTCATCTATCTCTCTGTCTGTCTGTCTGTCTGTCTGTCTGTCTGTCTGTCTATCTGTCTATCTGTCTATCTATCTATCTATCTATCTATCTATCTATCTATCTATCTAGCACACACATCACTAGTGTACTTTCTTGCACTTAAGATAAAGGCCTTTTCTCACTGAACGCGTAAATTTCGTGCGAATGTTTCGTGCTTTAAAAATATTTTTTTGGACGCCTGTTCTTAATGCAGCAGTTCACATTGACCGCATCATTTCACAGGACGATTTTGCGGCATTTATTTTTTCGGATCAAGTTCGATTTTTCCGATGTTTCGCCTGCGAACAAACAGATCTGACCAATCAGAGCGCTGCATTAGCAACATGTGAGCTTATAGATCAAAACGCGCACCGCTGTACTGAATATACAGTGACATAGGAACAGTGAGATCATACTGTTTTACCTCAGACACACAGCTTTTAAGGGTGTCTGGGCTCAGTAATTTTGAAGGAGCCGAGAGTAGAGCCATATTGATTTGACTGAGGAAAACAAGGACATCTCACACTTGCATGGTAGTGGTTTGTCAAGTACGTTGTGTACTTACCTAAACCATATAGTTCCTTATTGCCTGTTTTAATAGAATAATAGAACCGTAATTTACACAAGACTTGATACTAACAACTAAAAATGAACCTACTTCTTTGTATTTAATACCCAGTAAACATTTTCTTTAGCATCATAAAGAAAATGTGTGCTGGGGTATTAAATACAGTGAGAAGTCAGTTCATTTTCTCATCAATCTCTTTACAATCACATTTCTTTTTGCAATCAAATGAGCTGCCCCCTGCCGGCCATTAGAAAAAGAAAAAAATGCAGTTTAGGCACATCCATATCATAAATGGACCAGTTATTAAAGTATATAGTTCTTTTCTACTTGAAGGCTCAAAGTGCTTTAGATGACATGCCTTTTGATTTAACATTCACATTCCAATGAAGACATGAGAGAACAACTTGAGGTTCAGAGCAGCTGAGGATTGAACCACCAACCTTCCATTTAGTAGGTGGCCTTCTCTCCCTCCTGAGCTACAGCCACCCCCAAAGCCTATGTCCATTTTGAATATGGCACGAAAAAGACCTCTGCCAAAAGGTCAAAGAGTATCTGAAGGAGAAAATAAAAGGCAAAACAATAAAAAAAAAGCTAGGGATTTATTGACTCTGCTTATTCTCTGTCAAGCTGACCTTACTGAATAAAAGGCTCCATATTGTCTTATTCTGCCTCCGTGTGATCTTCCAGATATACCACATGTTTATGTACACGTTATCTTTTATTACACAGTGCTGTGACTATTCTGTTAGCTTGGCAGACAGATAACTTGTCTCTATAAATATTCTAGGCTCACGGTTGTCAAAACACATAAAGACTACTGACGTACTCTGTGCTGCTGTTTGACCACTTTGGAAAGATAAATAAAACTCGTGAAAAACAAGCTGTTTGTATGTGCCTCGATTTATTTCAGATTTCCATAGCACAGAAACCAGTAATAACGCTGATGTCTTAATGACAGAGTTTAGTTGATGCACATTAACTCCCTTTTTGGTAAAAAAATAAATAAATAAAAAATCTATCTATCCATCCATCCATCCATCCATCATGAAAAAAAAATATTATTTTTTAACCAACAAAATAAAAGGTTTGAAAAGTAAAAGGAGATATGAAAATAGGCAGACAGAAAACAATAATAGCAGTGGAGAGCACAGTTTCAGGCTGCACATAAAGAAGTGGATGTAGCTAGAGTAAGACTATCATGTTGTCTGATACATGGTATGGTTTGGTTGACCAAAATAATTCAAGATAATTTGGGTGGCTAATGACTAGGTGATAGAGCAGGTCCTCTACCAATTAGAACATTGGTGGATCAACCCCTGGCTTCTCCAGTCCATGTGTCAAAGTATCCTTGGGCAATAAACTGAGCTCTGAGTTGCCCTCAGTGTATCCATTGGATTGCTCATCTTTGTTAAAAAGCACTATGTGAATGAGACTTGTAGTAGAAACAACAAGAGAGGTGCAGTATAAGTTCCAGTCCATTTACCATGACTTTAATACTGCATTAAATATTTGTAGTATTTAAACTGTTTCGGGTGATCAAGATGTTTGACAGTGATGTTGTAAACCAGGTAGGTGCAGGGTAGTTGTGGTTACAACTGGCAAATTAAAAAAGGCCATTACCAGAGTGAATTCATTCTGTGACAGCACAGTGTGGTTACAATCCTGTCAATAGTGTGTTGGATTTGGTAAGATTAATAATTTATGATTTTTGGATCTTTTAATCTCCATTATGTTGGCACTGTTACAGAGTACAAAGAAGAATCTCATCAATTCCACCACACTATTTAAAGGATTCCAATCACAGAGTTACATCGCAGTGTCAGAATTCAGTAGCAGACTTCAATAACATAGTTTAATCTTACCTAATCTATAACAGCTCTGCCAGGATTCAAACCATACTGGTGACATCATCGATTGTAACATCACTCACAGTTTAAGAAATCCAGAACATACATTATACAGACTATTCACTTGTTTATTAGTGTTTATTTATTATTGCTTATAATAAGAGAAGTAGTTTTTAGAGGGTATCATGAAGCTAAAGCAGGGCATTAAGCTGTTCTGACCTACACATATGAGCCACAAACTGCAGACACACCTGTGGGCCATAAATGCACTATGTCGTGCATATTAACAGAGCAGCGAGCATTAGTGCAAATGCAGGGAGTGCAAAGACGAGCAGAGAAGCTGGGGCTAGAGCGGACAACAAATTAATGATGACAATAAAGAAGACATGCACAGGGACAGCTTAGGATGAATATTTTGGAAACAAAGTTAGAGAGACAAGGCTAGGGTGGTTTAAACCTCTGCAGAGGAGGGGTACTGGACAAAGAATGTTGAACATAGGCAGGAGGAAAAGAGAAAGACCTCAGAGGATGTTTACAGATGTAGTGAAGGAGGACATTGAGAGGGTTGGTGTGAGGATGTGGGGATAGGGTGAGATGGAGGCAGATGATGAGCTGTGCCGACCCCTAAAGGGAAAAGCCGAAAGAAGAAGATTAAGAAATAAGTGCACACAAGTCTTAACAACCTAACTGCACTTTTGTGACTCAGTCTAACTTTGGGGTTTGTTGTGGAGCGTAAGCCTGGCAGTGTGTGAAAGAACTTGCAGTAACAACAGATAAGTGAATGCTATTAGCAGGAGTCAACTTACTTCCATCAGCCACAATGTGTAAATAATTTGAGGCTGCAGTTTTGTACTTTTAGCTACAGAAAGGAAAGAGATGCTTGCTAAGCAGTAATTCTGTCACCATAAATGGACTGCTGCTAGATTTGCATTTTTAAATGCAATAACAGTTTTTAAATTTTTAACTATCACAGCCATCAGTACTGGTACATTACAGAATGTACCAGTACTGAATCAGAGGTAAATTGTTGGCAGTTTACTGCTGTATCTGACAGGTAATACTGCAGTGGATTAAGATTTTCAGTAACTTGTTGCCTTTATTCTCAACTTGTTTTAGAGAGAGAGAGAAACATGCTGAGGTTCATTTTTTGACTTCTGAGTTTATGTTGAATATGAAAATTAAATCAGTAGAAGTATAAGTTCACTGGTGAAAAAAACCCCAAACACTGCGATTGAAATTTCTGTGCAGCTGTCCGCATACATATTATATTGTGCCGGCTTTCAAGGCATCACTTCAACTTCTACTATAAAGATTTTGTTAGATTTCGTAACAAGGCTGAAAACTTGCATAAGAATGTTGGAATTATTCATTCTTATAGCATAGTATTGGCAAAATACTATTTTACTCAAACTACATTACTATACGTGTACCAAGAAAGTACATATATAATGACAGAAACAAGTGTAACACACATGGTGAGCTCTGTTTACTTAGGAAAGTACTCCCACCCCTGCTGACATTTAGGATAAGAAACAACAGCAACTTAATGGCCTCTCCACAAAAACCAGGCACTGCAACAGAGTAGTAGAGTACAGTAAGATAGAGTGGCATCATAAAAACACTGATCACATGCACTGCTTTTTAGATAAACTGGAGACTCCACTCTGCCTGAGCAAACAGAGTGAAGTGGAGGGGTTAAAGGGTCCTGTAAAGGGTGCTTTGTCAGGGCAAGCAAGGATGCACTGTTGCCCAGTGAAATCTAAAAATACACAACTTAAAATCAAAGTGTAAACAATCTTTTCCTTGCATCTTAAACAGCATTTATTACATTGCCTATTTGCACCATTTGCTTTAATTACTGCAATTTTATAGCAACAGATGGTTATTGTGTCCGGAAGCTGGCTTAATTCTGCTTGCCTTCAATTCCATTGGACTGTGTAGTGTGGGTCGATTTCATGGGCATGTCCATTTCCTGTTAACAATGGCTGAAGCTTGTCAATCTAAGAGGCCAATAGCTTTTTCTGGTCTCTCAGTGTATGCACATTGTGGACAAACTGCTGGTTTTTGATGGTAAAATGTTGAGAGACTAGCGTGCTAGATGAGCTGCCACTGACTCTCAGAAATCTGTGTATTTGTGGAAACAGAGCTAGCATTAGTAAGTAAACGAGTAAGTAAATGAGCTTCTCTGACATACGAAAGACTTAGGGCAGTATGTGTGATGAAACTTTTAATAGCTTCTTTAGAACGTTAGCAAGGAACGCCTTGGTGACGGAGAGGGAATGTGAACTCTAAACCAGAACTTTCACCTTAGCATGTATGAGAAATCACTATTTTAACTGACTGTACAAAGTTTAATCAGATGTTTTGCCAACACCACCCTTATTTTTCATCATCTCTTCTTACCTTTGTGTAACAATCACCACACACCATTACACTTTATAATAATTGTTAATAAAGGCTAATTAAGCATTACCTCACTTTTGATTAAACAATTCTTTTTATTGCTGGCAAACAAATGAGGTTTGCAAACAATGGATGGTTATTGGTAAGCTAAAGTGACTTACTTTGTAAATGTTAGTACTTTGTAGTGCATCTCTGGACATTATTTAAGTAAACGTTATGATGATGCAACTGACATAAATGTGGCCTTTTTCAGTTTTTTGTACTCTTCATTAAATGTTTAATAAATTATCCATCAAAGAGTTATTAGTTGTGCACAGTTGCAGTTTTTAAACAATTCATGAAAAAAAAAATCACTATTGACTGCTGCACAGCAACTGCAACAACAGCAACATCTGGCAATCATTAACAAATCCATAACAGCATATACGATTCAATGTGCAACAACAGTGTAACAAAAGTTATCAGAATGTAATTATTGTGATCTCAACAGCTATTAAACAAACTAAATACAAAGTTGCAACTTATTAATCCAGTGAAGCCTAATTTGTCTTCAGTAATGACAAGTAACTCTACCCCCCTGTTGGAGAAAATCATGATGCATGTCAGTTTATTTTATTTTGTCTTATGATTGCACAGACTTGGGATGTTCAAAAACCAAAAATTTGTTATTGTTTAGGGACGCTAAGACTTCCCGACATTAACAGTTGTTGTCAGAAAGTGTACAGAAGTAAATGCAGGTGTGTCAATTACCCTGTGAACTTTGACCTGCACTTCAATCTACAGCATCTATTCAGCTCAGAGGGTCGCCCAGAGTGCTGTTTGCAGACTTGAGCCCAGCCTTTAACACCAGCCAGGGGTCCTTCAAGTGAAAGTGTCTCAGCTGTCTGAGCCAGACTCTGCTGGTTGACCATAGGCTTTCTGACAAATAGAAGTCAGCAGGTGTGGCTAGCAAATCGCTTCTCGGATATCGAGACTGTCGATACGCGAGTGCCACTAGGATGTGCTCTCTCACCCCTTCGCCTCAGCCTCCACACTAATGATTGGGTCTCAAGAGGGCCGACTGTGAAGATCCTGATGACGCCACCGTGGTTGGTCTCATAACTGACAGTAATGAGTCTGTTATGAGGAATTTGGACAGCTGGTGTCCAGATGCAGTCACAGACACCTGTTGCTAAAAACAGTTGAGATTGTAGTGAACTAGACACAACTCTCGCCCTTACTGCCCTTAAATGACTCAGGTTCCTGGGGACTTACATATCCAGTTTCCCTCTCTGTCACTTAGAGAGCATGGCAGAGGATGTTCTTTTACCAGCTGCCGAGAAAATTCACAAACCCTAATGATCACATTCCACAAAGTGATTACTAAGTTAATCCTCCGCTCTTTGTTAACCATCTGGTTTGAATCCTCCAGCTCTACAAAAGAGCCAAACATCAGTGCGTGGTCGAGAAAGAGAGGACCTCTAGTGTGCCAATGCTTCAGGAAATCTACAACAGCAGGGTCATAAAGCAAACTAGCAAGATTATTGCTGACCCCTCTCATACTGAACAACACCTCTTCCAGCCACTTCCATCTGGCAGAAGATTCAGGACCATCAAGGCCAGCACAACAAGATGTGCCAACAGCTCTGTCCCCAGAGCTGTGGCACTCATTAACCTCAATAGACTCTCTGGGCTTTACAACTGTGCAATGCCCAGATAAACTTATACCAGAAAGAATAGATTATAATTAATGCAGGTTTCTTCATATTCTGCTCATAAGTATACAAATAGCCATCCTCTATGCTCTTTTCCTTAAGTCTTAATTACACTGTTGCATTACTGCTTTCTAAATGTAATGACCATATATAAAGTATAAGATGTCTGTGTGCTTGTCTTGTCTGATTTGAATGCCACATATGGGTACAGCACTTTGCAGAAGTCTTGACTAAGTTAGGAAAAAGAATAAAGGTGTTCATGCCAAATATTACCATTCATTTGTTAGAATAGTTTTTGGCTTATGCACTTTGCCAAAACTGTTTTTACCCTGTATTGCATATTTTCATTTGTGTTTGTTTGGATTTCAATACATCAGTGCACCTATTTCTCAAGCAACATCTGTAGAAATGCATCCATCCATTCACTTTCACTTGTAATGTTCAGGGTCGCAGGGGGGCTGGAGCTTGTCCCAGCTAACACAGGGTGAGAGGCAGGGTACACCCTGTACAGGTTGCCAGCCTGTTGCAGGGCCAACACAGAGAGAAAGATGACCATTCACACTCACATTCATACCTATGGACAATTTAAAGTAGCCAATTAACCTAACCCCAGTAGGTGCATGTCTTTGGACTGTGGGATGAAACCGGAGTACCTGGAGAAAACCCATGCAGACAGAGGGAGAACATGCAAACTCCACTAAGAGAGAAACAGAGACTAGGGCCAAGGTGGAATCAAAACCAGATGATATTCTGTGAGGCGGTGGCATCCATCCATTATCTTCCGATTATTCGGGGCCGGGTCGCGGGGGCAGGAGCGTAAGCAGAGAAGCCCAGACTTCCCCCTCTCCAGCCACCTCCAGCAGCTCATCGGGAGGACCCCAAGGCGTTCCCAGGCCAGCCGAGAGACATAATCTCTCCAGCGTGTCCTGGGTTTACCCCGGGGCCTCCTCCCAGTGGGACATGCCCGGAACATCTCACCCAAGAGGCAAGCAAAACAAATTCCTTGTATGATAGATATATTTGATGAAATGTAGTGATTCTGATTTCAATATTTAAAAGCTGCATTTTGGATTGTGAACAAAGCTGACTAGTAAGAGCACCATAGACTAATTGTCTGCTGTGGGCTAATTTTCTGCTCTATTTTCTGTCTCAAAGCATCTTTGCGTTAGCAAAGTTGTCATTAAAAAAAGAGAAGGCTTTATCAGTGGGGCCCCTTACTGTAAAACAAGTTCAAACAGGATACCCAGGATATGTTTTTCCTCATTTGGCTTCCCTTACTTTATATCAGATTAAATGGTAAAACTTAAATGATTATCACATGAGTACAAGGGAAGCAGAAGATAGCAACACTACACTGTTACACTGGGAATTGTACTTTTGCATCACTGAGTTATTTTGCCTCACTGAGTAAGAATCTGTGGCTTTTCTGAAACAGAGAGCAACATAACTGACACGTTTGACTCCTGAATATTTTTTATTAATAGTTGTATCTGGCTCCAAGTAGTAATGACTTCATGAATGTCTCTACCAATAAAAGTTTAACCACTAAAGAAAGAAAATAATCACAGCATTTGCACAGATGTATCACTGCATACTGCTTTTTAGGAACTGCTGAGATTAGACTGCTCCTATTGATCTCCCTGATCTAACTTCAATAATTACTTCATCCAGCCATCAACATCTCTTTTAGACACCATTCTTACAAGACTGTTTAAAGATGTCCCATTAATTAAAACTACAATTTTAAATAAGATCAGTTTATCTTTATTAATAGGTTAAATGTTAAGGTTAAGGTTGCTGTAATTAAACCATTATTTTAAAAGCCCTTACATGATCAAGCTATCCTAGCTAATTATAGACCAATTTTCAGCTTTCATTTCATTTCAGAAATTCTTAAAAGAGTAGTTATAAATCAGTTGGGTGATCATTTGAAGAGTTTCAGTCAGGATTTAGAGTACATCATAGCACAGAAACCGTTAATGGGCTATGTACCACTGGCTTTTAAGGTGGCAGTCATCAAACCATTACTTAAACCATCACTTGACACAGCTGTTTTAACTAATTGTATGCCACTCTCCAACCTTCCTTTCATCTAAACACATTTTGACAGAGTAATTCAAAAAAAGCTAACCGATCATCTGCAGACGAATGGCTTATTTGAAGAGTTTCAGTCAGGTCCCAGAATTCATCACAGTACAGAAACAGCATTAGTGAAGTTTCCTACAGTGGACTTACTTCTGTGTTTGTCCTGCTAGACCTCAGTGGAGGGTTCAATACTGCTGACCATATTTTAGTGCAGAGATTAGAGCAAGCCATATATATTAAAGGTACTTAACTGTTGAGGTTTGAATCATATCTATCTAAGAGACTCAAATTTGTAAATGTCAGTCGGGGAGTCTTCTTCACACACTAGGGTTGATTCTGGAGTTCCACAGGGTTCTGTGCTGCAACCAGTTCTATTTACATTATGTATGCTTCCCTTAGGCAGTATTATTAGAAACCATACCATACTTTTTCATTGTTATGCAGATGATAACCAGCTTTATCTATCCATGAAGCCAGATAAGACACACCAATTAGTTAAACTGCAGGAATGTCTTAAAGACATAAAGGGCAGGATGACCTCTATTTTCCTGCTACTAAATTCAGATAAAGGTTCTTGTGCTTATACAAATATGTAATACTGATTTCTTGCAAGAACGCTTTCAGGCCCCTCTTCTGTGAAACCAGCTCCCAGTTTGGATTTGGGAGACAGACACCCTCTCTACTTTTAAGATTAATCTTAAAACTTTCTTCTTTGCTCACCACATTTTACACTCTAAGTGTATATACCCAACTTTCCATTTACTCATGAGTTATTATTAATCTATGTCTCTCTTCCACAGCATGTCTTTTTGTCTTATTTCCCTCCCCTCACCCTAACTGGTCACAGCAGATGACTGTCCTTCCCTGAGCCTGGTTCTGCAGGAGGTTTCTTCCTGTTTAAAAGGGAGTTTTTCCTTCCCACTGTTTCCAAGTGCTTGCTCATAGGGGGTTCTTTAATTGTTGGGTTTTCCTTACAACAGAAAGCACCTTGACAACTGTTTGTTGTGACTGTATACATAAAATTGTCTATCTTTTCCCAGACAGACTTGCTGTGCTGACTCTATGTCTGGTCTCCACCTGAGGGCGGGCCTTTCTAGTATGAGTATCATGGCTTACTAGCTGGACCCAAGAAACAGATGAAGCAATAACACACATGGGTAAAGGTTTATTTACAAAGTTCTAATTATAAAGAAGGAAAACACAAAACCATGAATAAGAAAATTCAAATCTATTCAGCCATCAGTAAGAGTTTGTCTTCCAAAGAGTAACTGTACTAGGAGGTTAAAACAGAGGGCTGGCCAGGAAGGAATTCCCAGTGCAGAATATAGGAGAGTGGGCAGGCAGACGAAGATCCGAGAGAGGCTGGATGTGAGGTTGGAGTGGCTGTCTGGGAGTGCATAAATGATACCTTTGAGAGCAGAGCACTGCAGGAGCAAGGTGAGGGGTTCCCTTTAAGAAAGTAGCTGAAGGAGATCAGGTTGGAGGGATATCACTGAATGCTGGACTGCAAAGGAAGCAAGACTCAGAAATTACCAGCAGGCAGTGACGAGGAATGAGGAAAAACACGGCAAGCCACATTACCACCATGTAGATTCAGACAATCTGACACTGAGCCTCAGTCACAGCCAGACCTATGTCAGCAAACAAGCAGACAAGCCACAGGTGTGCAAAGTCATCCTAAGGAGTATGGCTCCAACCAACCACCCCAGGCACCCAGACCTTGACAGTGAGTCATTCCTATCACACCTATTTGCAATCAAGTCATCAGGCAACAGAGGTGTAACAGTTCAGTGCGGCTAACCGATAACCGTGGTATATTTTATGTAAGCACCAAATACCGCAGCAATGTCCTAATGTTGTGAACTTCTTCACACATATGGCAATAAAATCTTTCTGATTCTAATGCTGATAGAAGCCACAGTTGTGTCAACCCAACCGTGAATGATTATTGCACCAGTAATTTAAAAAGAAAATTCAAATAAATTTTAGTTCTGTCTGTGAATTGGCCACATTTTAGCCTAACACTAGACGGCATGATGTTGTTGATTAGCCGGCTCCTGTCAGCCCTCCATAGATGGGAGGGTCACATGTCTGATCTGCTAAAAATCAGTGACTGTGACAATATTGGGATGAGCATGAGGTGATAATAACGTGAAATGTAGATATACCTCTCAAGTGATATGCTAATACTGATTAATTTTGTTCTCATGAATCTCATTAGAAAAGGATTATTTTGTCAGCTTTATTTTCTTGGGAATGTTCTGTTGTTTTAGCAGTGAAACAATAACAGAGCTTTCAGATAGTATTTAGTAGATGCTGATCAATTGATCATCAGTTATTTTTTTCTCAAATGTCATTTGTTTTCTAGTCAAATATAGCTTTTATGTTTAATTTTTTGTTATTGTTTGCAATGAATAAATAATTCCTAAATAATTTCTTTGTTTTAATCAAATAAATCATAATTTGATCCAGAAATAACTTTCATATGTGCAAACAAACTGAACTGAAATTCACCAAAGTGTGGCTTCTGTATTGCAATGCCAACCAAACCATGAAACTTTGCACGATTACAAGGCAAGCGAATATATCAAGGACAGGTGGTGCCACAGTTCTATGTGAGACCCTCTCACTCAACATGGTGACAATCAGGCCACCTTTGTCTCAAATCTGTTTTGAAAGATTTTGCTTGTTTATTTGCAAGTTCCATGCCCCTGACAGTTATTCACCTGGAACCCTTGCTTGGAACTTGTAAGGTGGGAAATCACTTACACTGTTAAAAAAGTGGCTGTAGATTTTACAGTAAACTACTGGCAGCAGGGTTGCCAGCCAGTTACTGTAATTTTTACAGTAACTTATTTACAGTTTTACTGTAATTTATTTACAATTTTACTGTAATTCTATTACAGTTTTGCTGTAATTTTATTACAATTTTACTGTGATTTTTTATTACAATTTTACTGTAATATTTTACAATTTTACTGTAATTTTTTTTATGCTTTTACTGCAATGTCATTACAATTTTACTGTGATTTTATCACAATTTTACTGTAATTATATTACATGGTTACTGTAATTGTATTATTTTTTATTTGAATCCTATGATAGAATTACAGTAAAAAGTTATTTTATTTTTACAGTTACAGCCACCCCAATAACTCAACTGACTCTGCATACTTTGGTTATTGCTGTTAAAAGTTAAAATGTCAACTTGAAACTTAATTTACCAAACTTAATAAATGTTAGCAATTTTTCTAATTTCAAGCCAAAAAACAAAACAAAATAAAAATAAATTTACTTTATTTCATTGTCAATTTAAAACCAACAAACTGAAGCACAAAATAGGATATGTTTTACAATGGCAACATTAGCTTTTTACATACAAGTCAAAAAGTATACAAACCAGTATAAAAAAATACTCTGACAAGAACAGACTTAAAAACATTAAGAATTGAATTTAAATGCATAACCCCCACAATAATATTACATACAATTTA
>VUQK01025488.1:0-12446 GCA_015106715.1 Bujurquina vittata
GCAGCCAAACCTGAAAGTGTCCCGGATGCGCAGTAGAGGACGCGATTACGTCACACGTAGCGAGCGTGCTCAACGTTTGCGGAAGTAAGCTTGTTTTTTTTTTTTAAATTTTTTTTAAAAAAATCTCCAAGCAATAGCGAAAATAAGATTGTTTTCCTTCACGCGTCCCTGTAACACGGGAGGCAGAATAGTGACGTTTGTCGAGTATCAATGACGTGCAGGTCGGATCAATGCGCCGCGTCCGTACAGACTGCGGTCGCATTTGAAAAGGTCGGATACGTATCGGATTTAGTACCACATATCCAAGTGGCCTGGGTCGCATTTGAAAAAAATCGGATCTGTGTTGTTCAGGCTGTCATGAAAAGATCGGATACAGGTCGCATGAGGGCAAAAAAATCGGAATTGTGTCACTTCAGGCTGCAGTGTGAACGTAGCCTGAAGTGACAGTGTTTAAACCAACACACACCTAAAAGTCTTACTTCATGCCTTTTTCCTGCCTTGGCATCGTTGTAAATAGTTTTGTGCACTCTGGGGGGCCGGCTAAATAAAATCTCATGTTCAGAACTTGCTGACTACGCCATCATTTTTGGGAGGAGTTTGTTCTGGAGAGAACCCCGTGACAGCAGGATACACCTGTACAGGTCGCCAGCCTGTCGCAGGGCTAACACAGAGACAGACAACCATCCTCACTCACATTCATGCTCTCATTCACACCTACGGGCAATTTAGTGTAGCCAATTAACCTAACCCCAGTAAGTGCACATCTGTGGGAGGAAACCGGAGTACCCGGGGGAAACCCACGCAGACACGGGGAGAACATGCAAACTCCACCGAGAGAGGAATCGAACTGCCAACCTTCCAATTAGCAGGTAGAGCAGGTCACCTACAGCTACAGCCACGTCCAGAAGAATCTTTACACTAACGTGCTGTGGTGATGGAGGGATAATTGCAGTACATGTGTAAGTATTTGAAAACCTCCTCCATGACAGTGGAGTCATTACACAGAGAGCAGCATTGTGTGTGCGTGTGTGTGTGTGTGTTGGAGAGATAATTGTTGTGGGACAACCAGAGAACACACATATTGATCACAATGTTAGGTGAGAGTGTTTCCTTACATCCAGTGGCCAGCAGCTAAGAGTGCCACGTCTTGCACTTAGCTAATTGCCTCGGTGAGAAGACGACGTCTCACCAGCTTTAAAAGTGTCTCTTTATTGATATTTGCTCAGGGTGCTGGATAGAGGGCTACGTTTCTGCTAGAAATTCACCTTCTGTGGTGGTGTTCACTGAGAGGAAAAGAATAATGTTAGAAAACATAAGCTTGGCTTCTAAAACCCTGAGTCCTTGGTGTTTGTCCAGCTTCTTGTGTTCCTCCCTCATGATGTTGTCGCCACTTGGTATGGCAACGTTTGTCACTACGACCTTCTTCCTCTGTTTGTCCACCACTGCGATGTCCGGTTGGTTAGCCAGCACAAGTTTGTCTGTATCTGGAAGTCCCACAGGACCTTAGCTCTGTTGTTCTCAACCACTCTTGGGTTAGGGTTAGGGTGTGTCCCATTCTGACCTCAGGACTTCCAGGTCATACTCGGGAGAGTGCCCCCATTTCCAAAAGGCAAAGCTAACTTAATGTAGCAAAAATAGTCTCCAGAGGAAATTTCTGGGTTTGATCTTAACCCAGCCTCCCCCACCAAAGAGCTCAGCCATGAACAAATTCCACCATAAAGGTTATATCAGAAGCAAAGGTGCGACCTTGTTGTCAGAAACCCGCCATTTTGTCTAACTCACCTGAGAAGACCTCCATATCATCCCTACTTCTGGATTACTTCTTCCAGTTGCTCCGAGAAGCAGCTCTCAGCAGCTTGCCCTCCTCTGGGCTCTCTGCCTCTCTGGGCTCCAGTTTTTGCCATCTGAATCTGTTTCAAACTTGACTTTTGATCAAAAACAAATCACTGTCAGGCCGCCTTTCTCAGGAGTTATGACACGATCCCCATCAGTTGTTCACTACAAAATACCCTTTCTTCACACACACACACACACACACACACACACACACACACACACACACACACACACTCTTCTACTTCCACCAGAGGCAAATATACGTCGGACACACATAATTACTTTGTGTGAAGATGTTTTTGGCCTCTCTCAGTGATTCCTGCTGGCTGACCTGCTGCTCAGTGGAGCTCTCAGTGCTGGTAACTTCAGACGATGCGCCCGGTGAATGCCGCAGACAGACGAGCTGTCTGGAGCCTGTGGTTATTGGCCTCGGTGACTGAGACAGATGCTTTGCTGAGCTGGGGGACACCCTGGCAAATGGAAGCTGAAATCCATACAACAGCTGCAGTGCACAAAGTGTCTCGCTGCTCTCTGCATCGAGTCCTCTGTCCTCACCTGCATGACTTTATGCTGGAAACTGCACTGATGGAGCATGGGCTGGCAGTGTGGTGACACTATTGATGATATTGAGGAGTTGTCTCTGTAAAAAGAAATAGGTCAGTATGTAAAGGGCCATTAAATGAAAACCGACTAATACTGAATGGACAGTGAAAATCAGGATCCATTCCTGACCTACACTGACAAACTCTTCAGGATGTCGCCCCCTTCTTCCCCTGTGACAGCTGGCATTGCTGAAGGAAAGGAAAAAAAAGGTTACTGATTTATCATGACATTGGTGTTTTTTAATTTTCTTGACTTCATGTAAAACCCCTCACTTATGTTTTACTTTTCCAAGTGAGATTTGTGTGAGAGGCACCAGCCTAAGCAGAGAAAGCCAAGGCGTTCCCAGGCCAGCCGACAGATATGATCTCTCCAGCGTGTCCTGGGTCCGCCCGGGGCCTCCAAGTAGATTAATGGGTAAATTGACAGCTTTGCTTTTACCCTCAGCCCTCTCTTCATCACAGTGAACCGGTGCAGCCACAGCGCCACACACTTACACTCCTGCCTTTGGGGCAGCAACATCTGCAAGCATTAGCAAACTGTTAAACAGCTTACAGCCAGCCACCCTGAGCCTGGTCTCATCTTGTGCATCCGGTGCTGCTTCAGGGGAAGGCCACAATTTAATTGTCTAGTTGACTAATTGCACCCATTATTAGAAAAAAAACATCACCGCTGCAAAATTTTAACTTGTGCTATCAAGCTTAAGGAATACAGTGAACTGTAGTGAAAAACTGAACGAATCCACAGTCTGAATGCTTTAACTTACAATAATTATATAATAATTTAACTTCCCCAGAGAGAAAAGACATGTGATTATCCATGAATTAACCAACGACATTATTGGAGTGCTTCCAAATCTTTAGACTGCCAAAGAATGCAGACAGCACAACATATCTCCTCCCATCTCCTTCTCAACCTGAGCACTGGCCCTGTGCTTCATTGTGTAACACCAGCATTATTGTAAGCACCAAGCCCCCCCCCGAATGCTTTGCTGAGAGAACAGGTGCATGTGCCAAAGATAGGTGAGCAACCCAGGAGAGAGCGTCTGCTCAAGCACCGCTCTCCCTGATAACCCGATTTTAGGAGTCAGCTTGCTCATGAACACATATGAACAGGTCAGGTTTTTGGCCTTTCATCAACCTGTGACAGACAGATACAGCTGCCATCATCTTTAGAAGTGATCCGTGGGTTCTGTTGGACTCGTAGTTCATCCTTTCAGTGTAGTTTATTCTGAAGAAGTTCCTCGTGTGGTTTTGATTTCCCCCCTTGTTATTGCCCTAACACCCATTTGCCTGCTATTAGCACATAGCATATCTATATGCCTGCAGAAACCACGGCTCACTTCTAAAGATGATGACAGCTGTCAGTTGGACACTGAGAGCTACTTCAAGAGTACTCAGTAATACGAGGAACTACTTGTTGGATACAAAACTCACAGAGTAACAGAGTTGCACAGTTCACCTAATAACAAAGCATAATCAGACTGATCATGTTAGTGTCATTGATTCCTCACAATAAATATGACAAATAATAAAAACGTATCTAAAATGCAACAGTATTTCTTTCTGTTTATCAATGTGTTTGCAAGTCTGAGTCACAGCTGCTGTTTCTGTAAATACTGCGCGTATGAACACATTGTGAGCATTTTAACTTGTTACATTTTGTACAAATGAACACTGCCGTAACAATGTTCACACCATCAAACCTTTATCAAATCTTTGAACAAGCCATGCGCTCTGTCCCGTTTCTACCAATGATCACTTATGTAATTAATCATCACATTTGTTTTGAACAGATCCCATTTTGGCACAATATTTAACACCACTACAGTGTCTCACTGGAAGCGTCTTTGTAACTGTGTGTTATAGGGACGCCTGGCAGCGCCTCCTGTTCACTCATGTTCTGTAAGCTGGGGGGTAATTTGACTGCCACTCTGAGTCCTGTAGATGTGCATCAGGAAGGCGTGTTCTGTGTTTGCTTTCATGTCGTTGAAGGCTGATTCACAGATACAGGTTGGAACAAAAGGCAGCCAGCTTTCATAGCTGTGGAGCTGCATCTTTGTACTGCAAAGGTTTGGTGCTCCCTGATGGGCTTTGAGGTGGAGGTCATTTCAGTCTCCACCTGTCCAGCATCCAAGCTGCACCTGGTTGCTCAGCAATGTGTCTCACGTCATTTGCATGAAAGGATTTGAAATGAATGACACACCTGGCTCAAGCTGATCAAAGTCCCAAACCCTGTTCTCAAGCCCCAGATGCCATGAACAGTATCAGCTGTGATCCACAGACTCGTCACTCTGGACGCTGAACCGGCTGCACTTAGTTAGATCCCAGTCCAGCTGTCAAATTCTTGGACATCACCGATTCTTCTAAGGTTAGGGTTGTTTGTCGTGTTCTTCATCAAAAAAACGTGCAGCTCTAAATGAAGCTTCAGCTGCTTTTTGTGACTTTATCGCTGCCGGCAGCTCGAAGCTGCCTTTAACCTTTTGTGCCTGTAGCGCGCTGCCAGGTGAGCGGTTGGCATGGAAGCTGGCATGTACTGAGTGTGTCTCCACATTGTGGCGCTTTGGCGTCGCCACAGTCGTCCTAATGAAACACACAGTTTTCCTTCACTGCTGAGAAGAAGAAGCTCACAGTGAAAATGATAAACTTCACTTTCCTGCCATGTGTGTGTTTGGGGTGAAAACAGCATCTAGTTGTAGCTGCGCCAGCGTTCTGCAGGTCTTTTGTGTTACGCACAACACTGAACTTTGACCCCAGACAAGATCCATGTTCATTTTTTATTTAAATTGTATATTCAGTCTTGTCAAAAACAATTTTTAGAGGATTTAGTGCTATTTATTCTTTATTATATTTATTTCTAGGACATGTGGTGGCGACACACACGATGGACAAACAGCTGCCCGCGGGCACCGTGTTGGCGGCCTCTGGCATATAGAGTGTGAACTGAGTCTTTGACAGGTCATCGAATCGTGCAGTCATTGGGTCTGTGCTTCCTTTCCAGCAGCTCAGGGCTTTATGGATATTTAAGGAAAGCTCATGGAACATGGCAACCCGAGTACAGAGAGGAGACTGAATGTGCCAGCGTGTTGGCATCCCTTTATGCACACACACACACACACACCATTTAAGCATTTTTCCTTGGAGGTGAAGCACCCTTTTTCATTCAGTAGATTGTTGGATGTGAGGGGGAAACAAAGGCAAGTGATAAAGACATGAAGAGGGAGTTTATTTTTGAGTGAATTTCCTGCTCCTCCCAGTTAGCAAAGGAAACGATCCATTTTGTGTGAGCGAGTGGACATTTACTCATTTACAGTTGTAGCATTGCTCATGAATCCTTTTTGCTCAGCCTAGCTGCTTTATAGCACATGCACTGCATCATCAGGAGCAGATCTGAGTTCCATTTGAAGAAAAATGTATTCACATGTGAGGACCCACACTCATTAAACAGTCCTTGGCTACAAATAGCTGTTGATTCATTGACTCCATCTCCTAATGGAAATGAGCCCTCTGATACCTGCTGTGGTTATCTCACGTGGATTTAGGTGACAGCTTCTCCCCTCACTGTAGCAAGCTCACATGGTGGAAGGTGACTCCAAGGTTCCTCTGTGGCTTCTTATTCCCCAGACCATCCACGTAGTCGGGCTGCCACCTTTGATTAGCAAACACACCAATCACACAGGTGGACGGTCTACTGCTGAAGCCCTGCAGGGGCAGTCCATCCAATCAGAACGGTTCCTCTGGGCCCTCACACAGACAGGGGAAGTAGATCCTACAATTACATTTCAGACCGATTCATAATAAAGTTTTCAAAGCTTCAGCTAAATCTCGGTGGTGCTGCAGTGGCTCCTGGACCCTGAGCGTTCCCCATGTGACTGCAGTGTGAGCGGAGAGGCTGATGGATTGCTCTGTTCTGACACATGGTGGGTGGTGTGAGAGGCTCTGATTGCATCTCTGTGGCGCTGTGCAGAATGAAAGCTCTCAACGAGCGTGGGCTTTTTTCACACCCTGAAGTTTCACCTCTGAGCTTCCTTCTTTATACTTTTCTCTTCTTCTTATGAGACGTTTTTTGTAATTAACTGAAAGAAACATTTCCCCAAAATCTGCAGCTTAGAATCAAGATTTCCAAATTAGCTGTCAGTGATTAGAGCCCTTTAAGAAAGTGGCAGGTGGGACTTATTAAACCTCAGATATGCAGGTCTGTTGTCTTCTTTATATTGAATTACATGCCGTAAAGATCCTAAGGATTTCTAAAGCACTGAGAAAAAGGTGGAGAATAGCACTGAATGCTAAGCAGAGGAAAAAGGACTCTTCAAAAAACCCAACATTTAATCCCAGGAATTGGCAGCACCTGTGACAGCTGTTGGTATCGACTGACACTTTAAAAACCAGCATTACATGTAAGATTGTTCATCATTCCCACTTATTTAATGGATATAATCGTGTTATGTATCAGCCTAGACCAACCGTTAGCGAGGAGGTGAAAGCAGACATCGTTCTAATCCACAGCAGATCATCTGCCTCCTCAACCCTCTGCATGTCCTCCACTGCAGAGTCCCACTCTCACCTCCACACGCCTGGCTCAGAAGACCTCTGGATGCAGGTTCATGGGACCTTCTGGCACCCGAGATTGAACCTGAAACTCACAGGAACATTTCCATCATTCAGAGGCTGCCAGGAAATCCTGTCAGTGAGCAGTGACTGCTTTGCTGTCCTCAGCTTAAACAGCTGGAAAACAAAGCCAAATCCACATCTGTCTGCATGACTGAACCTTTATGATCAGCTTTTGTTTCAGGCTGACGATGGCTCAGAGAGCTTTGCAGTCGCTAATTTAGGAGCTTGAGGCTTGAAGATGGTGTGTAAACTTACCTTCAACACTTTCTGTTACTGATGGATTCATAACTTTTATATTGCTGTTGTTTAGCAGCAGACAGAACACAAAGAGAAGCGCTGAAATCTCTTTTGAGGAGGAATGATGTGGTGGTTCATCCTTAATGCTCCCAGCTGCCAGTTTGGAAGCCCAAGTTTAGTGCTGCACCAACAATCAACGTGTCCAGTTAATACGTCACTGTTTTGCTCTTTCAGAACTGGACTGGAAATCAAAAGGTCCGGGAAAGCTTTTCTTCAGCCACACCCTCACAGCCAAACTTCAGGAGTGACATTCTCAGAGAGAACGGAGAGTGGGAACATCTAAAGGCTTGTCAGTGCACATAATGGCCGTGTGTTCATTTTCCAGAACGGTATCGGCAGTTTGTTCATCCACAGAAGTGTCAGTTATCAGTGTAAGGTTGCTGTCACCTGAAGAGTCTTTTCATTCATATTCCACATGATTTGTAGAGAAATATTTCTGGTTTCTCTACCAAAGGATGATCTGGTGTGTTTCCATAGATTACCTCTGTATGAATGTACTTATTAAAGGCAGACAAGTGCTTGTCTTTATTTTTTGTGCGCTACATGACATTGAATTGAACTGAATTTTATTTATATAGCACCAAATCCCAACAGTCGCCTCAAGGTGCTTTATATTGTAACACAGAAAAGCCAACAGTCAAAACGACCCCCTATGAGCAGCACCTGGTGACAGTGGGAAGGAAAAACTCCCTTTTAACAGGAAGAAACCTCCAGCAGAAGCAGGCTCAGGGAGGGGCAGCCATCTTCTGGGGGGGGGCAGGTTCATCAGCTGATCCACAGCACTGTACCAGGATGTTAGCTTTAAGCTGGAGGAGGAGTGCTCTCTGCTGGATCCAAGAGTACAAAGATTAGAGGAGTTTGGTGTTCACAGTCACGGCCAATCAGATGCTGCATGGTGTAGCATCCCGCTGTCAGAGATTACATGGCATCACATCTTCACAGAAGCTCATCGAACACATACAAGACATAAACTCAAAATACATGTTTCTCTGGAACTTTTTAAGATTTCAGTCATGACCCATTTGGCTAAATTTGTAGTATGTCATTGGAAAGAGCACAGCTCACAGAACTGTAGGAGCAACAAAACGAAAGCAACGCTCTCCAACGACAGTGAGGCAGAGCCTTCATCTTCTGTGGAACCAGCTCCCAGTTTGGATTCAGGAGACAGACACCCTCTCTATCGTCATCCGGCTTAGAGTTAGGGCTGGATCAGGTGACCCTGAACCCTAGCTGCTGGGGGGTTCCCATCATTAGTGTTTGTCTCCACTCCCCTCTTTTCACACATCATGCCTTTATACACAACTTAGCACGTAGAGATTGTTTAAGCAGTAACTTGTAAGACATACTTTTTGGGATTATCTCCACTATGAACACACTGAATATTAAACAGCGTAATGCTGTCACGGAGCCATAAACGTAATTACCACCAGGCTCCTTCATTTGGCAAGAGAAAGTGAACTGACAGACAGATTTAAATGAAAATGTCACTTTAGATGCAAATACGTGCAGACTTTTGCTCTCTGGTGTAGAGACTGGGAGGAGACAAAAAACCCAGCCCCCCCGGGGTCACGAGCTGGTGCCCTTAGTGCCAAAGCCAGGTCCAGATAACCGGCAACAGGCTGGACCCAATCAACCATGCAGAGCTAGCCCCCCGCGGTCCTTGGGAAGTAAGGAAACAGCTCAAAGTACCTTCCCATTCTACTTATTGTTGGCAATGGTGACAGAATAATCTTAGATTCAAAGTTTAGTAATATTTTGCATTCTCAAATACAAACTCCACATGCTACAAAATCAAACATGAATCATGACTAATGTGGGGGGGTGCTGCAGATGGTAGAAAGCTACAGACCTTTATGCTATTCCACATATTTGATGCATGGAGACAATCAGAGGCGTCGTTATTGTTGCAGCACTGGGTCCAAAGTCATAGTTGTCATCACTGCAGTGCAGTGGGTTCCAGGGGTACTGCAGGTGGGTCGCAGTAATGGCAGAAAGTACTCCCAAATATGCACAGTTGTGTAATTATATCAGTTTCTTCCTTTATATAAAAAGTGAAGTAAAAATGGTAGTAGGAGGTGGTTAGTTTGTGCTATTGCTCATTACTCTGACTACAAGTGCATGATAATAACCTCTGTTAATATCAGTGTACAAATCTGTAAACTCTGTTGGAAGTCAGCGAGCACGGATTCTAGAGTCTTCCGTACTTCCGTCAGCAGTCCTCCGTGTGATAAACCTTGTGACCAACTAGTAGATTAGATTAGATTAAACTTTATGGATCCATCGGGCAAGGTCCCGTCAGGGAGATTAGGTAGATGGAAGTGGCTTCTATCTGTGGGGATGATTACCACTAATAACGTCATTAATGGACTGAGAAGTGCTGCTCTTCCTTCCTCTTCAGCCAATAGCAACACAGTATCCAACGGTACCTTTTGGACAACAGCACCAGAAGCGGCCATTGTTGACCCGGCCCGACTGATCTCTTATGGAAATTTCATTCTTTATGATTTTATGCCGGCTGTGACCCCCCCTCGTTTAGCTGGGCTTGGGACCAGCACAAGCTTGTTACAGCATAATGTTACAGATTGTTTTCACCACTAATCTTCCTCTCTGCTCCTCACTCTTAAAAAGTCTCTTTTTCCTCAGTGCTCAGACCTGCAGTGTGTTTTCACTCTCTTCTCCTGATCAATCAAGTGTGTGAGCGGTGTTCCTAAAGATCCACATCACACAATGGTCTCTGGCTAACATCCAACTTTGTCCAGAAGTTAAAATGAAGTGGAAACTTTTATTGTATCCGTGCTCAGGCGTGATGAAGGTTCTGTGTGCTCAAAGGCCGAGATAGCAATCAGCTGGCTCTAAAAGGTCCCCACTGGAATCCTTCATAATCTCCGAGGAAGTCTTCTATCAACCATAAAATCTTAATGGGTTATAGAAATCATCAGTGCGACCTTCAGGGAGACTTTCACTGCACATGGGATGTGCTGCTGGTTGTTCTGCCCACCTTCATTGCACAAAAAGAAAAAGAAAAGAAAAGAAAAACCCCAAATGGTTGTAAAACCGTTAGAGGCGGCAGTCCGGTTCATCATGTGTGCAACTAAAAATGTTTAATCAGGCTGGTCTTTATAAAGCTCTGCAGTAAAGGGCAGCATGTGTCTGGGAGAAGCAGGCCGGCCTGGACATGAACACAGCTTTAATTGTAAAGATGTGCGTCAATGCCAAACCTCAGAAAACACAGGAGAGGCTACAGTGCCAACAAGGATGTTACACTGTGATGGCCTCAACCAGCAATTGGAGCAAAGATTAACACTATTAATCCTAATCCAAGAGTAGGGCAGCGGCTCTCCAGCTGTGTGGAGCTGTGAGGAAGTTGAATGAATACAT
The DNA here is from genome assembly GCA_015106715.1 of Bujurquina vittata. Taxonomy (NCBI): domain Eukaryota; kingdom Metazoa; phylum Chordata; class Actinopteri; order Cichliformes; family Cichlidae; genus Bujurquina; species Bujurquina vittata. The sequence continues at coordinate 10,722 of VUQK01025488.1, forward strand.
CTAAAACCCCAAAAAGATTTTATTGATGGATTTCACATCCTTGGTTCAGCGTCTGAAGTATCAACTTATTTTAAAACAGCCCTCCAGCCACACCGCACAGCAGGGGGTGGACCGCTTCACACCCCCCCCCCTTATAACACAGACTGATCATGGGCTCTTTCTGACGCACCACTGCAGCACCAGGTTTGTTGGAGCAGTTCAGGTTTTTGAGCTACTGCTATAAAAAGTGAAGAAATTGCTGAACAAGAAGGTATCACAACATTTACATTGCACAAATGCACACACGATCTTTGTGAGATGAATTTTATTTATTCATTTATGAAAGAACAAAGCTGCTGCAAGTGTTTTATTTCAAGCTGTGCGTGTGTGTGTGTGTGCGCGTGTGCGTGTGCGTGTGTGTGTGTGCGCGTGTGAGGTTTGCTATTTTCTGGCATTACCCGTGGAAACTGGAGGTTAAACCCATGAAGAGCACTGCGGCACGCGTTTAGCACGGCCAGCGATGCTATCAAGAGAGGCCGGCTCAACTCTGCTCTATGAGAACATCTCTGTGTGGCCTGAGACTGGTTTGCCTTCCTCCACGTGTTGGCCACAATTCATCAGACACTGACTAGTGAAATAACAAATGGTTAGATAGTAACACATTTTTACAGACAGCCTGTGTTGGCCAGTCCCCGTGACCTTCTGCTCCAGCACTGCTGAGCCATACCCTGCTTTAACCTCCATAACTGGGTTTGGACCTCCTGATCTCCATAAACATTAAAATATCCACCCTCCAGCTGCTGACGACAGCATTGCAGAAGTACTGAGAAGAGTTACGCTACAGCTGTGAAGTTAATCATTGTAGCCAGATGAGTTTTTCTATGCTGATGAGGAGCTCATGAAGTCATCAGGCTGCATTTGTGCTCGTGCAGCATCCTCTGGTGTCACCAAAGTCAGAAGGAACGTCGGTTTGGTCCTACTTGTAGTTTTTCTTTTCCTGTTGTACTTCAGAATGAGGTAGTCCTCCGAATGGCTTAGAGGAAGATACTTGTGAGTCCAAAAACATTGTGCGTAACCAGGTGCACTTCCTGTTTGGTCTGAGAAAACCACCAAGTGGCAAATGAAGGAACAGTTATGACTTGTTGATGTGGGGTTTGGAATTGTCTACATCTGATAGCGAAAAGCATGTAAGTAGCAAAACATCTTTATTTATGGCTCCCTGTCAGTACTCTTGCTCCAGCATTTTGGACCAACTGAAGGAACTTAAGGACAACCTACAATAGTCTAACCTAGAGGTAATAAATGCATGAACTAGTTTTTCAGGATTACTCTGAGACAGGATGTTCCTAATTTTAGAGATGTTGGAGCAGAAGAACATTTACGCTCAGCTTTGTCTGAAGAAACTTGCTAACAGAGACTGTAATGTGGCTTTATGTTTGCAGGCCTGTATGAGATACAATATGCAGAGTTTCCTGCCTCCTATTGATTGTATTAAATTGGAATTAGTCAAATGATACAAGAGATCATGCTCATGTTAAATGTGGTGATAACCACATTCTTTGATGGTGTAATTTTGGAACAGAGCAAGTCTATTTGTGCAATGTTGCCTTCTGGTGGTGCGATGCCCTCTCACCGCTTTCCCTCTCTTTGTTAGCATGTTAGTGTGGCACCTGTGGAGTGTATTTTCTGGTGTGTTCAAATGCCTGTCTGGTGTTCATGAACTGGGTTTGAATCCATTTGGTGGTT
>VUQK01025500.1:0-27535 GCA_015106715.1 Bujurquina vittata
TGCAGCAGATGAGTCATCTGCAGGCTAACAGCAGTTAGCTGTTTCTGCAGGGGTTGTTATGGGAACTTTGTCCGTGTTTCATTCCACTGAGGCTGTTCAAGGACACACACCTTTTTTATCTTTCTTGTTTCTCATAATCTTTCTTTCTTTCTTTCTTTCTTTCTTTCTTTCTTTCTTTCTTTCTTTCACAGACTCCCAGATGGTTTTACGCAGCTCCTGAATCTGACCCAGCTCTTTTTAAACGATGCCTTCCTGGAGTATCTGCCTGCTAACTTTGGCAGGTAAACTGACTCAGTTTGATGGTTTGTGATTAAATACCTTGGTGAGCAGAGCCTTTTTACTGGGCTTCTTTTGTGGCAGAAGTTTTATGATAAAAAAGTGCACATACAGGTTTATTAGCCTTCACAGTCTATTAGTTAATTTTGAATAGAAAATGAAGATGTTTTGTGTTACATAAGGCTTCTGATAATCACTTATCCATCCATTAGAATACATTTTGGCTTTTTTATCCAGGTAAGGGTCAGCGTGAAGTATATGTTACAGGTAGTCTCTAAATGGATGCATACCAGTGGATTCCAATGTTAAAATGGGCTTGAAAATGTTTTGTAACAAATTAAATGGGACTTGTTTCTCGTATTTGGCCTGGTGTGACTTCCCAAGTATCGGTTGTTGCAGTTGATGCAGTTGTATTAGTGCATTGAATTAAGTTTTGGTTTATTTTCCTTCTGGTTTTCAGACTCTCCAAATTACGGATTCTGGAGCTGAGGGAGAACCACCTGAAAACCATGCCAAAGTGAGACAATCTGCTGCGTGTGTGTGCGTGCGTGCATGTGTGTGTGTGTGTGAGTGAAAGAGAGAGGGAGAAGCTTTTAGTCTCATATACTGAGGTTTACGCACTCATGTAGATTCCTCAGCGTGTGCCTGCCTTCCCAGATCCCCAGATATAAACTATATTTATCCCTGCAGGTGTTCTTTAATACTGAAGAAGCCTGTTATAACAGCAATGTGTCAGTCATAACTGTTTTAAATATTTCCTGTTTAATGTAATATAGCTTGATTTATTCTCACCTTTACCACAGAGGCCTGCTCCACTACAAACCATATCCAAACTGTTGCAGATTAACAGTGTATGCTAAAAAATGGTAATATTAATGTCAGGTACACTATTGCTGCAATTACTATTTTTAGAGCTTTGTCAAAAATATAATTTTGGGTCTGGTGCTAGTTTTTAAGGAGTAAAAGAAATCTGATGTCATCAGCTGATATTATGTATGTTAGTGTATGTTATATCTATCAAAAAAAAACAAAAACAAAGAAATGTGAGTACATGTGTGACTGCAGCGCAATCTCTGCTAAGCTGTGTGACAGTCCTCAGAGTGCTGTAAACAACAGATCTCTGGTGGGTTAAACTGTGTGGTGACACCATTTCTTAAAGTGTCATGGCACTGGGTCTCTGACTTTGCATTTTCAGTTCTGGACTTGCAGTTCCTGTCAGTCATCGTCAATGGCTTCCCTCCTGCTGTGTGCTCTGTTTATTCTTAGTTTTGGCTTAGGTTAGGTATTTCTAGCTCCAGTCTTGCCCTGCATATTCCTGAAACAAAGCTAAATTTGAGTTTCCTTCTGCAATTGCTGTCTTTGATATCGTTTTGTGTCCCGAAACCAAAGTATAACTGCTGTTTGACCCGTTTGCATACACAACAAGCTAAAGTCACCACGCCACAGGAGTTTGTTTGACTGCTAAACTTTCTCAGTTTGTCAAAATGTCCACAGCATCAGGATGCACTATGCCTTGCAGTTATACAGTACAATATTAATGTCCAAATTCAGTATTTAAAAGGTTAAATGTGTGTTGTGAGTTCTTCAGTGTATAAAATGTCAACTCTATGTGCAGAATGCCCAGACTGTGCTAAACGTTACTAATCAGTAGATCCTCTCCTCTCAGATCCATCCACAGACTGACACAGCTCGAGAGGCTGGATCTGGGTAGCAATGAATTTTCTGAAGTGGTGAGACCAGTTAATGCATGTTTTACAAATGAAATGAGTAACTGTGCACATGCAAATTTGGAGAAGCAGCAACATAGAAAGTTGAATTACATTGTGCTGTGCATACAGAATGTTTAAGTTACTAAAGAATAAAGTAAATGTAACACCACTAACTAAAACTTTGTAGTGAACTTCATATAGTACTTCATGCAAACAAAATAGTTTTGTGGGACCACCCTTTGCCTTAATGAGAATATGGAGTTTTCTTTTCACATGTCAGCCGGAGGTGTTGGAACAGATCCACAACCTGAAGGAGCTATGGCTCGATAATAACTCTCTGCAGACTATACCAGGGGTAAGCAGACTTTTGGACAAAAAGCTTCACATGAGATAACAGTTGAACGTGGATATGCTGTTTATTCGTCTTTACTCTGCTCTTTTTTCTCCATGCAACAGTCGGTTGGGAAGCTCCGTCAGCTGCGGTACTTGGACTTGGCTAAGAATCGTATCGAGACGTTGGACGCGGACATTTCTGGCTGCGAAGCACTAGAAGACCTGCTGCTATCCTCCAACATGCTGCAGCACCTCCCTGACTCTATAGGTACGCACACATGAGCAGCAATACATTACGTACAAAGGTGTTACAAGGTGTTATATACTTTGCCTACTTTGTAGAGACAAATCTAAGTACAAGTAAAGCCAACACTTAGCACAGAATAAGCTACTTTCAGGTGCTAATATATATATAATGCACATTATAGCTGGCAACTAATTTACATTTATCTATCTTTATTTTCTCTAAATTTTACACTTAACCTATGTCAGTAACCTATGTGTTGTTGAAATAGATGGAAGTAGTAGTGTTGGAAATAGATAAATAGTCACTTGTTGTTTGCAAATGATTACTGTACATGTCTGATTAGAAAATTCCACTAGGTTTACAAAAAAATGTTGATTGATCACAGTCCACACAGCAGCCAGTTAAGTTGATTCCCCTCAAGTTCTGATAAAGACTCTGTTCTGATAAACTCTTCAATAAATGGCATTTCTTGGACATAGTTTTGAGAGACATTTGCGGACAGTGACGTTGTAGACAGTCAGGATAACAAATCTTAAAGCCAGGATTCTCGGTTTGGGTGTTTGGCCAGCTTTTCACTTTCTGCATGTAAAGAGTCACTTACAGCAATGACAAAAATGGTTACTGCACTGTTCAGGGTGCCCATGACAGCTGGGATAGGCTCCGGGCTCCACAAATGGAAGAGAACTGAATGGTTGGATGTTAACAAAAACAAAAAAACTGTTTCTGTCTTCATCATAGTCATCTTTTCTTTGTAAAAGCCACAGAGAGCCAATGAGATTGGCAAAAGAGCTGCATGCGGCTCCAGAACCACAGGAGACCCCTGCTTTAGGAAGAGAGTAATTTTGCACGTGTGTGCGTTTGCATGTAGGAATGCTGAAGAAGCTGACAACACTAAAGGTAGATGACAACCAGCTGACCTCACTGCCTAACACCATTGGGAGGTAGGAACCTCACAGAATCTCTCAAAAATTAAAGCCAAAGACAGATCTATAATTTTATTTTTTTTTCTGGGAGGAAGGGAGGGGGGTGCACAAAACAGTTTAAAACCACCTTCAGCAGAAGCTGTTGTCAGATTAGATGATCTCTGCAGGTGATTTTGTATCATTGGGGGGTTGTTGTTTTCTTTCTTGATTGCTGTTAGTTGCTGTGTTGTTATGCTGGCTGATGATTGGGGGGGGTTCTGTGTGTTGTATTTGCTGCATTGCCGTGGCGTTAGTCCGAAGCCCAAGCAAGGGTGAGTAACATTAGCCTCCTGGATCCGGGGGTGTGTTTAGAGACAGACGAATGTTCAGCTGTGTTGCAGATACAAAAATCCATGCTTGCTGCCACATGCTGTCCATGTGGGAAACATCCTCATATTCATATGAATTACATGCAAACATGAACATGATTTTGCGTTTCCTTCTTGCTGGGACATTTGGACATAATGTTCGAGTATGGCTCCAGTCTCACCCTCTTTCACTGAAAATCATTGTACCAGCTGAAATCTGCCGCACTGAGATGGAAATGATTGCATGTAAAATGATTACAGTAATGTGATTACATTCTCATTATTATACATCACGGTCCTGATTCAGTTGTAGTAATTACATTATTTGTGTAGATGAGCATTTGTTGAATTAAGCAGAACATTTTTTTATATTTAAAATACTGTTGATGAGACTTTCCTTCATCTCTATATATATTTAGAGATTAGTTATAAGTTATGAGTTGGTAGATTTGTGAAGAATAACAAACAAGCATGCCTAAAGTAAGAGAAATTTGAATTACTTCAGTTTGGAAGGGAATAATTTGCTTTTTGGTTGTTTTTTTTTACTTTGAAGCATAATCCACATAATCCACGTAATCCATGTGACTGTACACATAAATATGTGTAGACACCATTATCATTACACCTTTGCAAGATTTGTATCTGAACACACTGAAAACATTTTGTCTTCCTGGACAAGTCCCAGGTTTTAGCTTCAATAAGTAGTACTGTAGATGCATTACTTCCCCTTAAAAGGTCCTTTTCTTACCTCTAATTTTTAAAGTGTTTCTTAGTAATGATGAATGTGATCCCTTTATCAAGTTCCTGTTTCCACATAGAATGAATACTACATATAGACTATACTGAATATGTATGAAATACATATAGAGCATAAATATATAGAATGAATACTATTACTACTACTGTTACTCTTTTACTTACTAAAGTCTTAAACTGTTTAAGGCCTCTGTTACATTAAGCATAAGAAAGGTGCCATCATGGTAATATGCACTCACTGGCCACTTTATTAGCTATACCTTGCTAGTTGGTTTCCCTTTTGGCTTCAGAACTGTCTGAATTTTTATGGTATAGATTCAACACGGTGCTGGGAACATTGCTCTGAGATTTTGGTCCATAGTAACAGTCAGTATCATGATGCGACTCTCCGATCGCACAGTGTACCAAAGGTGCGCTATTGGACTGAGATCTGGTGACTGTGGAGGCCATTTGACTACAGTGTCATGTTCAAGAAACCAGGATGAGATGATCTGAGCTTTGTAACATGGTGCTAGAAGCAGCCATCAAAAGATGAATACACTGTGGTCATAAAAGGACGTGTTCAGCAACAATATTCAGGTAGGCTGTGGCCTTTAAATGATGCTCAGCTGGTAATAAGTGAAAATATATCCCTCACAGTATTACACCAGCAACAGCGTGAACCGTTAACACAATGCAGGATGGATCCATGCTTTCATGCTATTTATTTTGATCTTACCATCCAAATGTTGCAACAGATATCAAGGCTCACCATACCAGGCAACAGTTTTCCAAACTTCTGTTGCCCAATTTTGATGAGCCCGTTTGAACTGTAGCCTCAGTTTCCTGTTCTCAGCTGACTGGAGTGGGAACCGGTGTGGTCTTCTGCTGCTGTAGCCAATCTGCTTCAAGGTTCGAAGTGTTGTGCATTCAGACATGCTCTTCTGCATACCTTGGTTGTTCTGAGTGGTTATTTGAGTTACTGTTTCCTTCCTTTCAGTTCAAAGCAGTCTGGACATTCTCCTCTGATATCAACAGGGTATTTTCACCCAGAGAGCTGCTGCTGCAGTTTTTGAAGTATCTGTCTTGCACCAACAACCATGTCATTTCAGAGTCACTGAAATCACCTTTCTTCCCCATTCTGATGCTAGTTTGCACTTCAGCAGGTTGCCTTGACTATGTCTACATGGCAAATGAGTGATTGGCTGATTGGATAAACTTAGCACAAAGTAAAAAAAATTGTGTTTGGTTGATTATTTCTTTGTTGAACAGGTTTTATAAGATTTATTGGCAAGAGCAATTGTTACAACAAAGAAATAATCAGCCAAACACAAATTTCCTTGCTTTTTGTGCTAAGTTTATATACATTAATGAGCAGTTAAAAAAGTGTACCTAATAAAGTGGTTGGTGACTGTATATCTACACTACTTAGCTTTATAGACTGATGTGTTGACTAATCATGACTAATTCTTCTATAAAACTGCATCTCAAGTATTGAGTAAACCAGAAGGAACTGAGTTTTTTTGTTGGGAAAAGAAGGATTTCGTTCCTGTGATTGGGAATGCAAAGAATGCTAAAAGAAAAGAACTTGAAGTTTAATATGGGGTGTGAAGGTCTACTCCTTTCCTTTCCTCTTCTCTCCTCTCCTCTCCTTTTCCTTCCTGTCAGACCGTATGGTGGCCCAGATGGTCCGGTCTATTGGGAATAATAATAGCAGACTAATGCACTGTTAACAGTGACAGTACATTAATGTAAAATTGTTGTCTCATTAGCATTAGCCTGCTGTTAGCGTGATTCTAGGCCAATGATGGCAGTCAAAGGGGGGGTCATAGTGTCCTGTAGTGGGCCTGCTGTGGATCTTGCTGTACATCTGAGTGGAGTGGAGAAATTGAGATCCAGGTTGAAGAATTTCAGATATCCAAAGGGGGATGAGGTAAAAGAAAAATGAGGATGGGATGAAACCAAAATTATATTAGGTAATTTATTGATTGATTGGCTGATTTAATAACAGATGGATTCTTCAATGTGATGATCTTTTCCTTCTCTCAACACTCTCCACTTAATAATTGCTGCAAACTTTCCTTCTCATCGTAACGTATTAAAGGATACAGCTGCCGGCATTCCTTGTGTTTGTTACCATCAACAAATCCCATGAAAAGACTGAAACTGGATAACATTCCCACATCTCTGTGGCGCTCACTTGATCTTAAAAAATAATAATTTTCTTTGTTAAAAATGCTTTATTCCAAATTTAATAAGCAAATGTTAATTAAAAAGGAGTAATGTGTGCATTTGTTCCACACTATTTTATTACACTTACACTGCATATTATCATGAGCAGGATAGTGTGTGTGTGGGGATGACGGGAAGTTAAATGATGTGGCTCATTTAATGATGTGTTTCGTGGACAACAATGATACTCTGTTGCATAAATGAAAAAAAAATATATGTCAGACTCTGGAAATACATACACAATTTTTTTTCCCATCCATTCATTCCTGGTTTCAGTCTTATCACACGATGTGTTGACAGCTGTAGGAATAACGAAAACTGCCATTCTTATCCTTTCAAACCCATGTCTGAGTAATTTAATGTTACAGCAGAGATTGTGTTGCCTGCAGAATGATTTCTTTTCTATCTCTTGTCATGCTCTCTCTGCCGCTTCCTTCCTGCCTCTGTTCCTTTCACGCAGTCTGTCTCTACTGGAGGAGTTGGACTGTAGTTGTAATGAGTTGGAGTCATTGCCTCCCACAATCGGCTACCTGCACAGCCTGAGAACATTCGCTGCCGATGAGAATTTCCTCACAGAGCTGCCCCGGGAGGTATGGAGATGAACACACATCATTGAACTAAAGGCTTTGCGTTTTGACTGGTGTCAGGTCTGGACTGCACGCAGACCGGCTTAGCAGCCATGTTGCTGTTATAATACTCGGAAAAATCACGTTTGTTGGCACTGTTTTTATTAAATGATCAAGGCCTTCCCTGGGGAAAAAAGTCACTGAGATTGCCACATATATTTCTTCAGAAATCGTTCTATAGTTCAGCATTAGTGCAGCCTTCACAGATGTGCCAGTCACATATATTATGCAGTAATGCATTTCCACACCATCAGAGCTTTTGAACAGTGTGCTGATAAACAGGCCAGAAGTCTGTCTTCCTCTTTAGCCTATAGCACAGTTTCAGAAAAGAACATCATTTCATCTTAATTGCATTTGTATCTCGCATATATGTTTTTGTTTTATTTGCATGGCAGCGTTTTCAAATACATTTGTAGGTGCACCAACAAACTGTTCACTCACAATGACTTCCCAAAGTCTCCACAAGCCCATGAAGTGATTTCTAATAAGTGATTTTGGTGGATTCTCTTAATCTTTTAATGAGATTATGTGCATTAGATGATCATATCCCCAAAATTCTTTTAAATTTGACTTTGCACAATGTTATTATAAAATTGTTGAACTGTTCACCCTCACCCGCTTTCACAGAGTGCTGAACCCCTCGCTGTCTATAATTCTTAAAGCCAATCTGAGCTGCTGTTTTTACACCCAACCATCCTTCTGATTTAGCTAATTAGTTGCCAGTAATGACGTTCCAGCGGGTTTCTTTACATTACACAACTTTTTGTCATGGTCCTGGGTTTTTGAGTTTTGGCAATGGTTTTTATGTGGAGTATTTGTGATACTGTGGCACATACGATTCCACAATTTTGAATTTATTATCCTGTTAAACACCCGCAGTTTTGTGAACTTTTGTTTTGGTTCATGTCTTGATTATTATTAGTAAGCCTTTAGCATACTGCATTTGGATCCACTCCAGGAGGATCGTGACACTTTCCCAGTCTTTTGCTGCCATGTCCCAACTTTTTTTTTAAATGTTTTGAATCTAATTGAAATCTAATTGAAAATGAGCAATAAATTCTCAGTTGCAACATTTGACATGCTATCCTTGCACAGTACCATTTTCAGTTAAATGATTTACGCCTCAGCTTTTTGGGAAATGACTTTTTAAAAAACATGTTACCTTTTTAAAGATCTTTCCAGGATTTGTTGATGCTAGTCATTACCAGCATAGGTTAGTTGCAGCACATCATTGAAAGAGAAGATCAATCTGGATGTTTTGCTTGATCTTTAAAAAGGAAATAATGAGAAAAATGGTTATTTTTATTTTTTTTTAACGGTTGTCACTAACATTAAAACCAATGCAGATTCTTACATTATTTAAATACCAGGTCATGGACATCAACAAAGTCATCCTACAAAGATGAACGTCTTTTAATTCTATGTCTAATTTGACACCAGTGAATCTGAAGCTCTCCAGTGTAGCTTTATTCTCATTCAGTGGATCTTGTTCATTATGTGATGCAATTGTAATTTAATCTGACTGTGTGTGTGTTTCAGATCGGTAACTGCAAGAACGTGACTGTCATGTCACTGCGGTCCAACAAACTGGAGTTTCTTCCTGATGAGATTGGACAGATGACCAAACTGCGAGTCCTTAACCTCAGTGACAACAGGTACCCACACACACACACACACACACACACACACACACATAAGCAAAGACCAAACTCCTTTTTGACTCAGTAGTGAATAGACACACACACACACACACGCAAACTTTCTCAATGGCCGTTTTGGTTCTTTAGCTGCTCTCACTGTCTGCTGTTACCATGGGAATGGGTGAGTGTGTTGCCATGGTTATGTGCTCTGCAGGCTGTACAGTGCGTGGGTGATGAAACATCTCTTTTTTTCTTTCTCACCTTCCCTCCCTCTCTGTGTCTCTCTCTATTAGGTTAAAGAATCTACCGTTTACCTTCACTAAGCTGAAGGACCTGGCAGCTCTGTGGCTCTCTGACAATCAGGTCTTTCTCTCTCTCCACCTACACTCTCCAAGAGCCTACTAACAAATATGCAGCACAAGCACACAATGACATCAACATTTTAATCAAATTACCAGGCCTATGTTATGGCATGTTTTATCAAATTGTATCCCTTTTATAGCTATATGGTTACAATAGTGAACGCTCATATCAAACAGGTTCAAATACAGTTGTAAAGGTCAACATATGTGCACAAACGCTCAGGTTTCTCTCAACACTCCATTTTTTTTCTACTTGTGGGTCTTATTAATGTCAAAGAGGGTGGATATCCCTAATATGGTCATCTCAGTGCACAGTAGCTCCACTCACCTGCTGTTCAGATTTTCAGTTTACATGCAGCAACCAATCATAAGAGAGCTGAGTTAAATGGAATGGGGGAAGGAGCTAAAGGGGCTTGTTTGAGACAGAGGATGAAGTGAGCAGCTGCAATGGCGGTATAAGCTGTATAAAGATTATTCTGAACTTTGATTATGCAGAGTTACTCTAGTAGAGCCCAGGAATAAAACTATGGAGATGGACATGAGTAGAGTTTAATAGCTCCCCTTTAATTGTGTTTTACTCGAAGGCTTTTATAGTTAAATATCAATTAGTGCCGTGTTCCACTTTTAACAGCTTTTTATCAAAATGGTCTGGCAAAGAGAAATCAATGAAATAGTGAGAGTTATTCGCAACAGGGTGGTAATGATGACAAATACACATGCTATAATATTTTATGTCTGCCCCTGTTCATTTTCTCCCTATTTTCTTCTTTTTTTTGTTTTTTAAAGACACCAGAATTAGCTGATAATTACTTGATTGTGTGCTTTTAATGAAGAGTTTGCTGCATGATAATCTTCTCTATAATAAAGCAGAGGCTGCATGGCAATGAACTATTTTATGGGACCTCGGAATTTGATTGTTCTCGGCAATGAATGCACTGCGCGCTACACAGAGAGTCAGAGTCAGTCCATGATGGTGTAGCTTTAGCTGTCATTGAGAAAAGCAGCGAAACTGTTCTTCTGTTCTTCAAGACGTTTATATTCTAAAGTTTATTCAAAGCTGTTAAACAAAATCAAAAGTCACAAGAAGCTCAGATCCTTATTTACCTGCTAAAGAGGAAAGCAAATTTAAAATTCAAATGCAATTTGTTAAATGGCAGCGTGTTCACATTTACATTTAATATCACCACTTATGTATGCGTATTCCACCTCAAAAAAATGAAACTCGTATTCACTCACGCTGTTTAATGCATTACAAGTGGCGACTCTGACGTCACGGGAATTCGGTCGACGTTAAAGTTTCCGAAGAAGACAGAATGGCTTGTTTGTGTTATGTGCTAAAATAAAAAATGAAAATCATAATGCACTGATACAGTTTTAATTGTGATGCGTTGTGACATTTGTAATCCAAATGCAATGCAACATTCATTTTCCTCGTTGGCAATAATTGATTTGCAAATCCTTCCCGGGCGATTTACATTAATACTCAGCAGGTTTCGTTTGAAGTCGAGCTCTGCTGCAGTTGACTGTGTGAGCGATTTAAATGAGCAGCAAGTATAAATCTTTGTTTTTAAGGATAGGGGTAGGTGTGGGTTAAAATTTGACATAATGGAACAGATATCAGTAAAAGTTCCTAAAAGAACACTATTGAAACGTGTGTGTGTGTGTGTGTTTGCAGTCCAAGGCTCTGATCCCACTGCAGACAGAAGCCCACCCAGAAACCAAACAGAAGGTTTTGACCAACTACATGTTTCCTCAGCAGCCGCGACATGATGAAGGTATGAACTGCTTGTGTGTGTGTTGCATAATGTTTTCAGGACATTTAGCACTTAGCATTATTATGATGTTAGTGTTTAGCTGCATTACAGGATGTTATATGAGCCATGTAAAGAATGTTATGATGGGTGTGTATGTGTGCAGATTATCAGTCGGATAGTGACAGCTTTAATCCTACGCTGTGGGAGGAGCAGAGACAACAGAGGATGACTGTGGCCTTCGATTTTGAGGACAAGAAAGAAGAGGAGGACAACTCTGGGAAGGTCAAGGTCAGCTGTATCTATTTTGGGGTGGGGGGCTGTCGTGTGAGGTGACCAGGGTTTCTGTTCATTTTTTATCTACAGACAGCATTGACTGATTGGCTGCTGCAGCATCACAGACTTCCACATTAATATGAAACTTTACCAGTAAAACGTGCATGCCGAGCAGATGTGCATTCCTTTGTAGAACCCATAATGCCTAAAGCATTTTTATGCACATATATAAACCTGAGTATATGATGCAGAACTTGTATATGTGGTGATACAAAACATGTTTTAAACAATTATCTGCAGCATCACACGGCATACAGAAAAAATAAGAGTGATATGCATATTTAACAATGTATCAGTCAGGTAAATAATGTCGTGTTCTTCTATGTGTGGCAGGTCAGTTGTGCATACAGAGTTCAAGTTTATAAGCCTGATATTTTTGTAATAAAGCAGCCATTTCTAGGACTACAGAAAACTACAGTCAGTGTCTGACTGTAGTTTTCACCCCAGGATTGCAAGCAATTCTCCTCCAGTTGCCTTTCCTTGGTTCAACTTGCCATACTATTTCCTAACAGAAACACTTGCAGAAAACTATGCACTTATATATGGTATAATGTTTGGAAGATTACAGATAATAAGTTGTCCATGCACTGCACTTGATCAAGTTTAGTTGTTCATTGCCTGTGACTTTACACTGATCTTGGTAGATATAACTTTGCAAATTTACCCCACTTAATTAACCTGGTCCTAAATGTCTTGTAGGTGGAGATAAACCTAAAGCGCTACCCAACGCCCTACCCTGAGGACCTGAAGAACATGGTCAAGTCAGTGCAAAGTCTTGTGGGCAAAAGTGTACACGCCGGACACGGCCACCAGCACCAGCACCAGCACCAGCTGAGCACAGGCACCGCCACCTCGGCAGGAACCAACATGGAACATACACACCTCAGCAAAGAGCCATATGACCCACCGTGGCCCCTGCCTCCTAAAGAGGTACACATACGCACATATAGGAGATACAGAAGTAGGTCATCAGCAAGCATCTACCGCTTCGATGTATTTATTAGTGAGGATGTCACAGGACACAGAGATGATGCTCCTTTTGAGGTCAGGAGGCGGAAAATATGATAATCTGGCTTTCGTACCTCTGTGGTATAACACGATGGCCATCATTAATAATGCAGCTACAGTAAGAGGGGTGTGTCGTTCTTTGAGCTCACACGGCTAAGAGCTTACCTGAAGTAACTGTTCATCCTAAAGTTCTTAAATAAAAACACTTCAGAATTTCACTTTCAGAAATTTACATCTGGTAAATGTTGTCACTTATGTTACTTTGAATTAGATTGAATATGGAGAGGAAATGCAAATTCACAGAAGCTGAAGTGTGTTACAAGATTCAGTCATGCTGTATTTATAGCTGTGAAGTCTCTGATCATTAAAATGAAAGACAGCTGAGATCAAGAAATGCTTTTCTTATGTCTGTGTTTGTCCATTTTAAAGAAACATGCTCAACTGAAAAAAATGAAACTGTTTTTTCAGGTGACAGACAGAGAGATGCAGGACTTCTCTCAGACTCAGCTAATGGATCAGGGACCAATGCATAACTCTGGCATCGATATTCCTAAGAGGAAGGACAAAGAGGACTTGACAGAGAGCTCTGAGGTTTGTCTCTCATTCTAACAGTATGACCACCTGCCTAATATTGTGTTGGTCCCCCTTTTGCTGCCAAAACAGCCCTGACCCATCAAGGCATGGACTCCACTAGACCCCTGAAGGTGTGCTGGGGTATCTGCCCCAAGATGTTAGCAACAGATCCTTTAAATCCTGTAAATTATGAAGCAGGGTCTCCATGGATCGGACTTGTTTGTCAGACAGACTGACTGCACTGGCAGCTTCTGTCTGTCCAATCAGTAAATGATGAAGTTATATTGAACAGGTACATTTTTAGTAATGGTCATTAGATTCTTACCTCACTAACTGCTAACTAATTTCTCTGAGGCTTTTTTTTCCTGCCGTATATGCCTGATGCCCAGCTTTTTTTTTCTTGCCCCCCTTCTTTCAGGACTCAATGGGTGGCTCGCCCAACGACATCCGTATCTCTGATATGAGGCCCACCCTGGTGGAGCCACCAATGTACAAGCCAAAGGTGGTGCTGCTGGGGAAGGACAAGAAAGGTACTGTACAGTACTATACTGTGAATATACAGCTTTAAAGAAGCATATTAGAGTCATACATGTAGAAAACAAGGCTGCACAGTTGTTTAATGTGGTCTCTTGCAACGAGCTTCGGGGCATATTGTAATAGTGTCCATGAATCAGTTATGGTGGCAAGCAGATTAATTTGAGCATATAACAAAGATGAGGGCAGGACAAGGATGAGGAACCTGTGTAGTGAATGTAGATTCCAGTTGCAGTTGGTCACTTTTGCCTCATTTGCCCTGAAGGCTTGAGTTTCATCAGAGAGGAAACAAAGCTCAGTTTACCACCTTATCAAAAATCTGTTTTAGCTCTGAATAATATGGTGTCTAATCACATTTCCTGAAAGAAACAGTTTATTATCAGTTCTGTAAAACAATCCACAGCTCTCGCTAATGCGGAGCTTCATCATATGATCCACTCCTCCTTAAGACAGCTTACTGCAAAACAATCAAAGCTCAAACAGCTTGTCTGTATCGGTGGGGTTTTGGTTCTTAGCGGGGGCTCTTATGAAGTAGATAAAAAGCTTTTTCTGGTTTGTTTTGTCCAGACTGAACTACTGTAAGTTTGACTCTGTAAGTTTTGACAGTGCATGCTCGTCTGCCACCACCGTTTGTTTTGCCGCTGCTTCAGGTCCAGGTCTGTGTTCCAACAGCGGCTCTTGGACTCAGTGGGAGCAGCCAAGTTAAATAAAGATTTTAAAAACTCATGTTTCATAACCAGGTCACGTCTTGCGTCAGTGCAGTGGACTAAATAGTGTCCACACACATAATGAGAACATGAGAAGAATCTGGGTTAAGAATTTGGTGACAGCACCAAGGAAGTACACAATTCTTACTGACGAGCCTAAAGTTTTAGGTTTGAAGCTTAAAAATTACATGAGCTTTCAAGCTGATAGCTATTAGATGAAAAGTTTAAAATTGTTGGCTTGTTGATTCGGGTGGTGGAAGATATGATAATCTGGGGCAAGGATAGTCTTTAAAAAAAAACTAGTAATAATAATAATAATAATAATAATAATAATAATAAATACTTTAGCCAATAAAATATAAGAAAAAAATCTTTAATTACTTCTAATGCTTGAACAAAAGCAAATCCTGATGTATTCAGTTTTGGAAAAATGGAGGAAAGCACAAATCCTCACTTCCTGAGATGCCAGAAGTGACACATAAATTGGTTAAATAATTAGTTTATTATGAAAATTGAAGATGATTAAATATCTATTAATGTACTGAGGTATATTGCTCTACTAACATAACCTCAAAGGCATTATTGGAATATGCTTTTACCTTTTCCTGAAATCACTGGATTAATGTCGTGGCCATTGGCTACTACTTAGCTACTTAGCTCTGTTTAAACATAAAATACAGTGTGTATCAGACATAAAAGACTGCATATTCCATAATTCTTTAAATTTTAACTCAGACAAGACAGAAAAACAGAGGATCATTTACTCTGAACACATTTTCAAACAGGCCAGCTCTCTCCCCTCAACCTTAACATAAAGTCTGCTACAAAACCTCTGGGTGTTAACCTGGATCGGGGCTTGGGCTTAGAGCAACATGTGAAGAAAGTAGTCCTGCCATGTTTTATTAGATGATGATTGATGCTGTCTTTTAGTACTAAAGAGAAGATAATGCATGCTCATCTTACCTTGTGGCGTACCTTGTGTGAACAGTTGAACTATGAAGAAGCTCACATCCCTCTTGGTTTCTCTGCACGAGCTTTCTCTCAACTTTGAGATATCTTCCGCTGTGTGGTTTCATGCCGAGGTATATAATTGAAATTCTTACTCCTAAATGAACGGCCAGGCCATTCAGGTAGGGCAAAAATGAAGGGCACTCAATATTTTTGTTGAATTACCTTTTGCTTCTTTTAGAAAATGGCCCTCTTTGAGAATGGCCCTCATTTCAGGTTTATTTATATAGCACTAAATCACAGCAAGCAAGCCGCCTGCAGGCGCTTTACACTGTAACCTTACAGTATTCTGGAGAAAATCCCAACAAACAATCAATGGCTCACAGTCACCTGATCCAGCCCTAACTGTAAACTCAAAGCAGAACTAAAAGTTTTCAGTCTAATCTTAAAAATAGAGAGGGTGTCTGTGAGTCCAAAATGGGAGCTGGTTCCACAGAAGAGGGGCCTGAAAGCTGAAGGGCCTGCCTCCCATTCTACTCTTAGGTATCCTAAGAACCGCAAGTAAGCCAGGAGTCTGAGAGGGAAGTGTTCTATTGGGGTGATATGGTACTATGAGGTCTTTAAGATAAATTTGGGCCTGATTATTCAAGACATTGTATGTGAGAAGAAGAATTTTAAATTCTATTCTAGATTTAACAGGGAGCCAATGAAAAGAAGCCAATATGGGAGAAATATGATAACATCTGTTTTGTCTGAAGATAATAAAGTTACAGGAGATCCAAGTCTTTATGTCTTTAAGACATTCCTGTAACACACTTTTGTGTGTTAAGAAGACTCCGTTTACATGACCACATTGGAATCTATCATACAGATAGATCATATAGATCATGTCATAGATTCAAAGCGCTGCAGCGCAGTCCCTTTAATACCTATGGTGTATAAAAGAATATTCGAAAAGGAGGAAGGTTAGAAATCAGGCTGTAGTTGTAGACAGACAGCTGAGTCAAGTACAGGGTTTTAAAGTAGTGGTTTAATTCTAACCACCTTGAAAACCTGTGGTATATAACCTGTTAATAAAGATAAAGATGATCATATTTAAAATTTAAGCATTAATCAATGGTAAGACTTCTTACCAGTCTTGTCGGAATGGCGTGTAATAGACATGATGATGATTTAAAAGAAGAAATTATTGTTAGTTCAGAAAAATGGATAAAAGAAAGAAATATTAGCATTTATTAAAATTGCTGTACTTAATGATACATCTGTGGGACTGCTGTGAATATTTTTTTTCCCTAATGGTTGAACTTTTTATTTGAAAAGAAATTCATGAAGTTGTTGCTAGTTAAAGTTAAAGGAATACTCTGTCAGCCTGGCTACCGTTCTTGAAAAGAAACCTGGGGATGTTTTTGTTTTCTTCAACCGGTGATGATCAATAAGAAGTCGTAGCTTCATGGAGGGCTTTTTCATATAGCAGCAAACTCTTTTTCCGGGCTAAATGAAGATCTTCAAAATTAGTCAGACACCATTTCATCTCCAGCTTACAAGTCATCTGGTTTATGGCATGAATATCGGAGAGTCAAACCTCACTGATTTGAGGCTCCCTTTTTCAGAGAAGCCACAGTATCAAGCGTCATACTGTATGTAGTGAGGATGCAAAACTACGAACGAGATAATCATTTGCTGACAGGAACTTGGAAGAGAGTGGCCTAAAGCTTAATAGTCCACATTTAATTGTTTTGCTCTTTGGTACAGTTGGAAAAAGAGATCTTTTCCCCCTTATAATTCAAATGCAATTAAAAAAAATTAAGTGTCTATTAAAATTTGTTGCTGAATTTGCGGGTCCTTGCCTGTTGTAAGTGGTAATTAGACTGGGGGAACAAAACCAAGCTGCTCGGACTCTGAGCACATCAGCTGTTGCTGGGCCGGGTGGAGCTTGATCAGTGATTGTGGCAGCTGGATGGTACATGTAGCCAGAGAAAGGTGCAGCATGTAAGTGCTGTAAACAATAAAGTATCTTTGACGACAACATGCAAGAACTGGCTCTATTAGAGTGTAGACCATCCATCCAGTAAAGCCCTTAAGGAAGGTTTCTAACCTCACCTGGTAGCCACAACAGCCAGGTGTGCAAGCTCAGCAAGCAACTGTAACGCACTCTATTGCCGAAATGATAAAATCCTTGTTTGTTTCTATGTGTCTGTCTCTGTCTGTCCAGAGTCTACAGATGAAGAGGTGGATAAACTCCACTGTCTGAACCACAGCGGCTCCTCGGCCACCTACTCTGACTACTCTCCCTCACAGGGCTCCTCGGGCTCCTCCAACCCACCTGGCAACACGCACTCACACACATTGTCTCATGGACACCCACACAATCCCGCCTTACCGCCCCCCAACAAGGACCAGGGCCCTCAGACGCACTGGACCAACAGGTGCACACAGTTGTTTCATGATCGATTTCATCAGTGCCCCTCCCTCACGTTGTCCATCATCCATAGTTCCCTTTCAATCCTTCATCCACATCAGTTTCCTCCATCTGTAAGCCATCACATCTGTCTGCCCGTCACTCCATCCACCCTCTCTGTCTCCATCGACTTATGTCTTTCTCATCTTTCTGCTCGCTCTGTCAAGGTCAGAGAGGCTCACTGGGATGCTGCAGACTTCTCTTCAGGATTCTCTTTATCAGCTTCAAAGCTGTCTGCTTCGAGCTTCAGTCATGTTACTATCCAGAGGATTTTTTTTAAACCCCGATACATTAGAAAACCAAGAAATTAGAAATTAGAAATTAGAAGACCATTAGAAATGGTCTTTCTGCTGAAGTTTTAAGCCTGGATGCAGTGCACTTGATGACGTTGATTATATTGGAAATGCTTAAAAATGTTGTGCGAGTTCTAATCAGAAATGTTACAGCTATAAGCAACAGTCATCTCAACTTAGACTGACTAAATCATATTTACGGCATTGTCAGTATAGCCTCAATCATATTGCTAAGAGTGGACAATAAAATGTCTGTCACTGAAATATCAGCTTTCTACAGCAAATACATAGAATAAAACAGAAATTTGTAATATATGTGTTTATTTACTCTTTTTAATTTTGAGAAAAACATATTTTTGTCTATTTCTTCCTTGAAATTGGTGACAGGTGTGTAATGGTGATTATAAAGGAGCAAAACTGTGAGAAAGATGTTCAGATTTGCTCCAACAATAATGTTTAGTTAGAAAACCTACAGCAGTTTGGTGTTTTTACTTGTGGAATGTGATAATTGCAATCTGCAAGTGGTAGTGAGGGAGTTTGAAGGCATGTGTGCTCTTGGAAACAATAACTAAAACAAACATGGTTGCTGGCCCAATTGATGTGACAGATATCAGAGAAAGGCAGAGAAAGTTGATCTGTTTCCAGCGCCGACTGGCTCTGATTAAATGTACAACACATATTCATGTGGCATGTCGCCTCTCTATAATCCAGTCCTTCACTTTTTTTCCCCACATTATAATTAGTGATTGATATTTTCTGTCTTTGTAGACTTGCCCAGTCGTTTCCCAAGCCCATTGACTCCAAGCCCCTGCTGTCTCAGAGAGAAACCCCTCCATCAGGAACCCTGCAGCAACGCGGGGATCGGCGTCCGCTTAGCGAACCTTTTGACTGGGCTGACGCTCCTCACTATGATAACACAGGTTTCGATGCAGAGGAGTCCCCTCTGGACCCTCCATCATCTAACACCAGTCAAGGAAACCCTCCGCTGGGCTCTAAACCTCGCAGCTCATCAACACACGGCCGCCGCCCCCTCCTCAGGCAAGAGCGAATCGTAGGGGTCCCGTTGGAACTGGATACCCAGACGCTCCCCTTCCACGGTAACCCACGATCCAACCAGGACAATGACTCTGGACACCCTCCCCAGAACCCCTGGCAGAATTGGACCAGGACCCCAAGCCCCCTGGAGGACAGAACCGCTTTTCCTTCCAAGCTGGACCTTACACCTACTTCCAGCCCCAATCCCGATCGCAAGGACATGGACTCAAGGTAGGCAACTGAGGGTTGTATCCTCATGTATCTGAAATACATGAGTTTATGTGGAAAGCTTGATGACCCCAAGAGTTTGCAGTTTACAACACAGCATTTTGGGATTTCTGTAGTAGATAACAAGAACCAGAGCAGTTATAAATTCAGCCCATAGTTTAAAGAATTTCCAACTTTGATTTTATTTTTAGATAGTTCTGCAGCAATAAAAGCAGCTTATTTAACTTATAGGTTTACTGCCACCTAAAAATGACAAAAAAAGGTCACTAAACTCAGTTATAAAACAGTACACAAAATGTGTACTTTGGGACAGTGCATGGAATTTTGATATGTAGTGTTTAAATAAACCAAAAAGAATCTAATAATTATAATAAAAAATCTGTAATAGTTGTGAGCTGTAGTCTTAGTCCCAAATTTTAGTCCGACTGTTTACCAATAGACCGACAGATGGTGTGAATGTAACATAACTTTCATAACTTATAAATAGCCAAGCCAACTTTATTCATATACTGTAGCACTTTAAAACAGCAGGTGCTGACCAAAGTCCTTGACATTAAGAACACAATAAGAATACATAGTTTCTATTATTGTAACACTACTGTAATCCAGCTTGTTTTTTATAGCACATCAACTCACACTCCTTGTTTTTTGCCCCTAGGCTTGAGCAAAGTACAGGGCCTTTGCCCGGCAGCTGGACATACCATGACAATGAGGGGGAGCAGAACAGGAAGGATCATCTCAGCGTAAGCGGTGGCAACAAGGTGACCGTGGTGATGAGTAAAAGCTCGGACCGCCTGTCCCCCATGATGAAGGAGACAAGATCCAAGTTTAAGAAGTCACAGAGCATAGATGAGATTGACATCGGCTCCTACAAAGTCTACAGGTAGCTTTTGTTCTGATTTTTCTTCAGGAAGAAATGTGTGGTGTATGTGTTTATTGTTGTTATGTCGCAGTCTGGAAAACTGTCTTGGAAATGTCCAGTTAAAATGGCTGCTGAAGCTGATTCCTAATGATGTCACCCTTCTCTGCAGCATTCCCATGGACAGCTACAGTTCATCCATTGAGCAGCAGACTAGTTTGGACCGTCCAGAGCTTCCCGGTTCTATGGAGCAGACCAACATGTCACGGTCACAGTCTGCCCCCATGTTAGATGACGAGCTGGGATTCCCGGGACATGGATCTGGCAACCAGAACCACGGACACAACCAAAAACCTACCATCCCACAAAAAGCTTACCACTTTGATCAGAACTACAACCCCCAGGTTTGATAGCGTTGTGAACCACTAGTAGTGTTTTTATATTGTGTTTACGTCAAACAATACAAAGTTACTGAAGTTTTGCATGATAACATTAATGTATGAAAACCTTCTGTTTTTATCAATCAGGTGACCATGGACCGCCGGGTCCCTCCCCCTTTCCCCAACACACCAGATTATGTCAACCACTCATCGAAGGCTTTGGAATACCTCAGCCAACCAGGGAAAACATTACCCAAAGAGCTAGTGAGCCCTCGGTATCGAGCATATCCACCCCTGGAGATGTTTTCTTTCCCCCAGTCACCAATCAACCAAGATGGCCTGCCCAGCCAGCAGCAGCAGCCAATCCCAACTCAGCGCTCCAGACCAGGATTTCTAAGAAGAGCAGACTCGTTGGTGAGCTCTACAGAGCTTGCCTTGTTCCGACGAGTTCATGAAGCTCAGCAGGAGGCGCTGCAAGAGAGTCAGTACAGACAGCAGGTTAGAGCGAAGCACATCAAAACAAGGAAGGCTGTATTTTGAAAAAAATTCTTTATAGTGGATGTGATTTTTCCCTTTCACAGAAATAGAAATTATTTCATAGAAATGTATTTCTGTCATGTTTCTGTAGTTTTAGAAATTTCTTAAGGTAAATGGCGCCTGTACAGGGACCTTCTAGCCAGGATTAAAGATGGTGATGTTCACATGCACCATTTTTGAGTTCACAGAAGTAACATAAATTTGTTTTCAGGGTGGACAGTTTTTTTTCTATGTCTGTGATCTGTTGAAATCCTCCTCACTTCCCATCTGTGACCCTCAGGCGGATCCCCCTCTTTATGGTCGGGCTGTCTACTCCACCCCCATGGAGCACTCCGCTATGACTAATATGGCCGACAACCAGAGTCAGATGCTGCACAACAAGAGAAACGGTCGTTATGACGACGACTATCCCACTTACCAGGAGCAGAAGAAGCCTATGATTGGTTATCCGACCAAGAGCCTGACTCAGCGGCGCCCCCTGTCTGCCAGAAGTTACAGCACTGAGACCTATGGAGCATCTCAGGTACACTGTGTTTATGTTCTATATAAAAAAAAAGGCTAAAATAAATAAAATTAAAAAACTATAGTTAAAACACTGTAACTAAAAGTTATTGCACCACTGTTTTCTATTTGAGTATTAATTATCTCGAAGATGTCTCAAAATAATAACCGGGGCCCATCACCATTTTCCAAATCCCATCTTGACATCTTCGTTCTTTTGTTTTGTCTGGTCAGCAGTTGAAAGCCTTTACTGCATTATTTCACTTCCATATTCTAACAGGTGCCTGGGTCCAGGTTATTGTAGCAGCAGCCTGAGAGGAGTGGTACTGGTGTCCTTTGCCATATCCCTAAAGGCAATCCCTCATCCATAAATAATCCTTTCAGGCTGTTCTGGGTTTGCCTCAATTCAGACTTTCCCAAATTACTCACAGGGAAGTGTCCGGCAGCATACTGATTAGATGCGCAGATCACTTCATCTGGCACCTTTCAGCACAAAGACCTAGGGCATGGGAAGGAAAATAAAGACCTTACATGGAGCACTTGTGGCTGCTGTCTTTTTCTTGCTATCTTGAGCCACCACTTAAAAGTGAAGGTTGGAAAACTTACCAGCTGCTATGCAAGGAGATTCACATTTAGGCTAAGCAGCAAGTCTGGTATGATGTTTGCATTGCCGCAGTCTTATCTGCCATTCATTCTCACGTTCAAAGTGACCCGATAACACCGATTGCTATTTGCAATATTAGCAGCTTGGCTGAACAGCAGCAAAATCACTCAGTTAATCAGACCACTTTAATGATCTAGACTGAAATATGTAAACGGCTGCTGGTTGAGTTGCCTTTAAATGTAATTCCATCACTCGATCTATCAGTCTACCCATCCACACATGTACACACACTCATACACCTTTAAATACGTCCAAAACTCCTGGCATTGTTGTTACCCTCAGCTCCATCTATTTTCTTAACTCCTTATATAATTAAGGGTCACAGTGGGGCTGGAGCCTATCCCAGTGGTGAAAGGTGGGTAGCTAGCTATTACACTTAAATTAACATTTAATGCAAAACCTCCACTTTGTCTGTCACTGCACCTTTACAGAGCTGGTAGCATACTGTAGCTGCAGGCTGGTTATTGATTTAAACTAGTGACCAATGCTGCCTTTGCTCTTCTACAAGTGGTTCTGTGGCAGAAAAACAGCAATTTAAGTGTTATGGGCCTCTTGGAGGAACATTCAGTGGTACTGTTTAACGGTTTATTTAAATCATTAAACTGCTTTGTGGCAGTGCAGCAAACTGTAAACACCATAAATAGCAATACATATATTATTTAGTACAGATCAAGATTAACATTAAAGCTCTAGCTTTTGGTCACTTGGTCTCTCTTTTTAACTCCATGTTGGTCTACAGTAAACTATTTAGCTTTTTATTTGCAAAATGTGATCACTACTTAATTGTTAACATTGCTTATTATTGTATTAATTCCTGTGTTTTCAGGCCCGTCCAGTGTCAGCTCGTCCCACCATGGCCGCCCTGCTAGAGAAGATGCCACCTGACTACACCCTGGCAACCTGCCCCGAGAAGCCCCCCGATGACACCATCAAAGTAAGACCTGTCGTACCCCAGAAACCTGAAGACATCACCTCCAAGATGCCTGCCGACTGGAGGCAGCAGCTACTCAGGCACATAGAGGCGAAACGATTGGACAGGGTATGTCCGTGCAGTGCAGACACACTAAGAGAGAAACACACACGTACACATAGAAAGCATTCGGAAGCCCTCCCTGTGTGTATTTGTGTAAGTCTGTGTTGTAAGGTTGACCAGATTCATGTGTTTCCACTTCACACTGTCGCTCTGTCAGCCTGACCAGCTGCAAAATCACTGCTGGATATGTGCTAGTACAATGCGCCAAATTCTGCACTGTGATATTTTGATCTTCTTTAGTGTCCACAAATCTTTTCAGTTTCTGCAGATGGATTTTAATGTAGCTTTAACAACAAAAACATTGCTGTTAATTTAAAATGTGACAGCTATTTACTGTGGTTTTTGATATTTTCACCTGTTTAAATAAAAGAAACACAAGATCTTAGAGTTTAACACAATCAGTTAAAGATGAGGATTTTAAAGGGCTTACAGTGTCATTGAAAAGGAAATTATTTAGGAAAATATTCTGATACGCTTTCTTGCCAAAAGTTCAGCGATACTTTAGATTCATAAATAAGAAGCTATAGACTTTAAGTGAAGCTTAGACTGTCTAAAAGTAAAAGTAAGCCACTCAAATTCTCACAATTTGAGCACTGAGCACAAACTGAGGTGCTGGTAAGCAGCTCATTTTACCTTTGGACAAAGGCAGCTATCGAATATTGTTTCTCGCTATACTTACCTGCAAACATGAGAGCACTGTCAGTCTTCTCATCTAACTCCCAGCAAGAAAGCGAATGAGCCTATTTTCTAAAAAGTCAAACTAATTACTGAGAAGCAGACAGGACAATCAGGTGTGCTAGGGAGGAGGTCTGGAGCACACAGTTAAGAAAAAAGATAAAGCCTACAAAATACACAATATGGTCCACCATGCCTGTCACATAGTGCAGGATACATCTGCCTTGGCAAAAAAACCAAACCAAAACAAAACAAAGTTTTGATTTAAGGACTGAGTTAATTGTTTTTTAGATATGTTAAAAAAACAACTAATCTTAAAGCCTTACATACTGATGTTGGAATGAACTGATCCACCTGTTGTTGACACACTGTTCTGTGTGTACTGACCGATCACTAGCTAACATTTCTCTGTGCTTTCAGCAGCTCTGCACTGTTGTTATTGTTGTTGTTGTAGTTGTTATTATCAGTGTTACTGTTTGTTTGTTTGTTTGTGGAGCTCACAGTGTGTTGTCGCCATGCTGCAGCCCGCTGTGTTGGCTCCGCCCCCCCTCCTCCTCCTACCCCCCCCCCCTTCCCCACATTCACCCATGTCATGTGATGTTGTCTTCTCCAATCAGAGTGGTGTCCTAAAGCACAACACGCTCACGCTGGGCATGCTCTGTCAGGGCGGGGGTCACGGCCAGGGGCGCAGCAGCACTTTGAACTTTAACCTTTACAATAACACTAAGCATGAGCCCCCTGCTGGCCGCTGGCTGCCACTACCTCCACCTGCGTCTGCTAACGCTGTGAGTATCCCTCTAAGAACAATGAACCCCTGGCACTGTTATTACTGATATATACATTAGATAATTAGGGGGAAATTCAGCCACTGCCTCTTTATATTCCCACAGCTAATAAAGGTTATTGTTTAAACATGAAATTTATTGTAGTTATAGTTATATGTGCCCTGTCCACCCCCTGTAACATTAAAAATGAGTGAATTGGGACTGGTAAGCCATGACTTGAACTCATTCAGTGCCTCGTGTAGCAGCCAGGGAACAGTTCTAGTGGTGGCATACTATAACTGATTTAAAACTTAAAATGCGTCACTGATCAAAACAAACAGACATCTCTCAGTCAAATTTTGTCTGACACATTAGGCATTGCTTACCTGTTATCAGCTTTTAATGTTGCTTTCATTTCTCCACTATGTGCCCACTTAATACAAAGAAAAAAATTGCCACTTTTATAGTCTTAATATATTTGTAAAGGTGTTTGTCAAACAAAACTCTTTACTGTGGCTTTTAGAACCACAGACTGGTTGCTGGAGGTTGCTGGCAGCAATTGAAAAATCGATTGCTAAAGCCTCATGCAGACAGGCGTAAAGACCAGTCAGTGATCCCCTGGCAACTGCTGGTCACAAGGGAAAAGTGTGTTTTCTACAGTCAGTTCTCGAGTATTTGCAGGAGGATGCTGCCAGTCGCTCTATGAAATTGGTTGCAAAGAGGTACACGGTGCTGCACTTTGCGATTGCTTTGGTTCCCAGCAGGTTGCCATGGTTCACAGCAGTTTGTATGGAAACGCGCTGACTTGTCTGCAAAACTACTTCCCAAGCAGTGAAAGTATGAAAAAGTGCAATGCAAGGTGGACCCAGAGTCTAAGTAAAAGTTGCACCTTTTGAAATGTGTTGGTTGCAGTGGTAAGGCACAGCTTAATTTGAAGGTGAGTGTTCTTCATTTCTGGTTTGTGTTGCACTTTATCAAGTTTCACTACAGTTCAGAGGGTAAAATGGCAAGTGTTTGCAGACGATGGTTGCCAACTGGTCTCTAGGCCTGTGTGACTGAGGTCAGGAATCACCAGCCTTTCAATCACATTCTGAAGTTGGTCGGTTGCTTGGAAAATGAAAATCTAAGCACTCAGAGTCACAATGAAACAGAGCAGCTAAAACTAATAATTCTGCTTCAGTTATCCATGAGCTGTCAAAGTTCTGTTTAGCCTTATTTTAGGAGTCTTTTGGTGTGGAAGGAAGGGGGAATCATAAAAAAAAGCACTTCAGGTTGAACATTGTATCACAGGTTTTATCCCTGCATAACATTAATTTATGTAGAAGGAAAAAAAATGTTCCAGCTCTGTTCATTATTCCAACTGAATCTCGCATGCTCTGTCTGAAACTCCAGCAGACAAAGGAAAAAAATTAACTGGGTAACTAGAATTTAATGTTCATTATTAGTAATGGCTGCTTCCTCTCTTTCAGACCCCATCTCAGCAGGGTGCCCTGATGGACAATGATCAGGAGGGAGTGTCAGTGAGCAACCAGTGGGCTCCCTATTCACTAGGCAGGAGGGACGTCCCACCTGACAACCTCTTAAAAAAGGTGAGAGCTGTTAACGTGACTATGTGCACAATGACTTTTAATTACATATTATATGTATTCTGACTCACCCACTCTCGTCCCACAGAGCGTCCATTCACACAACCCTTCCCATCAATCACACAACACCATGATTGTCACTTCCTCTTCCTCCTCCTCGGCCACTACGCCTCATCGTGTGGTGGGTCAGCAGGGCTATGATGGCATGATGAACAAAGGTGGCCAATACCAACCAGGAATGCAACTGTCAGTGGTTCCATCTGGGGGGCCGGGGCAGTACCAAGGCAATATGTCTCAAGGTAAGTGGCAAATAAATCTTTTTATTTCTATTTATAAATGTTCAGAAAATGTTTTTTTAACCATGAATGTAGAAAATTCAGATGCTTCCAGACTGTTTTTTTTCTCCATACAGCCCCTGGCCAGGCTTACCCCGGCGGTGGCCTGCCTATGGCCCTGTCCCCGTCTGGAAACCAACCCCAGTACAACCCCCATACCTCTCACACCTCCCATCAGCCCGCTACCAATCCGCAGTACCATGTCAACCAGGGCATGGTTCATAGCAACCAGGTCGTTATGACCACCCACACCAACCCACGGCCTCAGAGCGCTCGCTGCCTGTTGCAGACCAAAGGCCAGAAGAGCACGGATGGTTTCCAGGAACAGGTATCTGTCTGTCTGTCCATATGTCTGCCTGCAGAAACCACATCACACGCAATAGTGGAGGGTTCACATATTACTAAATATGTAGTAACCAGTTAGAAAGGATATTTCAATAGGAGCAAATGTGAATGTTTTGATGGACTAAATACTCTGTCAGGTAACTGGCAGAGTAAGCTATTTTTAGCTTTGTTTAACTCTAGCTTTACTGCAAAATGCTTCCATGTAAGCTGTGTGATGTGCTGTGTGGTAACTAAGCAACAAACTAAACTGTCATAGATACGAGTGATTAGTCTTTACACGTTTGTGTCAAATTGAATAATAGGAGGACAAGATGGGGGCAGATAAGATGCTTAATTTGGCGAGGGGAATTTATTTGTAGCGGAGACTTACACAGAGTTACATTTGCACTTTGAGTACTACCCTCTCTGTTAATAAAAGAAAAATGGACGCAGCCACTGTGACATCACCCAGTGGTTTGTGGACGCCTGTGTTGAAGCTTCAGTTTAAGGATTGCAACTGTTGCCATGTGTTTTTTTTTGGGGGGGGGGGGGTTGGGAGTGAAGGTGGCCCTATTG
>VUQK01025500.1:27555-46309 GCA_015106715.1 Bujurquina vittata
GTGGCCTGGGTTTTTTTGGGGGGGGGGGGGGGTTGCAGACAGAGGTGACCCTATTGGGGCATAGCTAGCGTGGTTAGTGAGGTACATCCAAAGAATATATGTGTGCATCAAATGAGTGTGCTCTAAAGTGGACCAATATGGGAATCCATGGGGATTGACTCACTTATGATGGACACTACTGTACCAGTTTAGGTGGGAAGCTGAAGATCAAAAACAATAAGGATAACTTAATAAGGATCTTTGTGGCTCAGGTGTTGCTGCCATAGAGGACCTCAGATACAGTGTAGATGCCAAAACATGTTGCCCATTATACACAAGTGCTCTGGTTACTCTATGTTTGTGCAGTGATTTTCATGAGCTCTATACTTCACTTTCAGTTGTTTTTCTACTTCTTCTTTCTTTCTGTATCTCTCCCTCCTCTCTCTGTAGCTGTGCGTGAGAATAGAGAAGAACCCTGGTCTTGGTTTCAGCATCTCCGGGGGCATCAGCGGCCAGGGGAACCCCTTCAAACCCTCCGACATGGTACGACCTGAACCCGGCCTGCCAGCCAATCACAGCCTGCCCGGTTTTACCTCAGCGTTGTCATGGAAACTGCTGCTTGTTACTGCAGTGTTTCCTTTTCTCTGTCTGTTTGTTTGTCTGTGGGGCAGCATTTAACTTGGTTAACTTTGGGTCTATTTGAGCGATGATGTTAGAGCGAAAACAGCAGTTGACGGGCTTTTTCTAAACTAAACCAGAGCGTTGTTAGAGTCACTAGTGATGATGATGCTTGAGTGTGGCATTCTTTAATTTTAGGGCTGTTGCTATATGATTTACATGTGTGCGCACCATCCACAGCGTAGTTAATTTGGCTTGGTTAAATAGCTATGCCCACATGCATACAGATACAAGCAGATATGCCAAACTCTGTTATCATTTGTACTTGTGAGTTTGACTGTGTCTGTCAGTGCATGCCAGCACTGAGAGCCTGCTGGGGTTGCAGCTCCCCAAGGCCTGCTGCACATGGCAGTCTGTCCTAGAAACACACTGCTGCAGTCAGTCTAAAGGAGCAATGCTGCTCACGGTGCTCTGGCTGCTATTTTGGGAAAGCTGCTCAGTTCTGGGACACCGTGGGTGATTTTAGATGTTCACCACTTTGATCTAGGGATGGGTAGTATGACAGATTTTACCGACTGTTATTCTGAGCAACAGTGGAGACGGCTGCTCTATAAATAGAAAGCACACAGAAAGAGTTTTTGAAACATTCAAATGGGGAAGTTTCTTCAGGTCGGGAGGAGACTGATTACATGGAAACTGTCAGTTCATCATTTTAGTTTCAAGCAGACAACTGGTGGAACAGTTGCTGACTCGTGCAGTTATTTTAATATTCCCTGCTTGTATCCATAAGTCTTGCACTAGCTGCAGTTTGTACATTATTAATGTACACAGGCAGAAAATGGAGTCAATGCAGATGAACACTTTGTCAAGGGGGATGTGAGATAAGGCTGTGTTATCTATCCAGTTAGTGTGGAGTAATGGGGATTGTTGAACACTTTGCCACATTTCACTTTGCAGGCGAACGTTTGCTTTTCCCATACATACTGTAGCGTCCAGTGAACGGTGACAGTGGGTGTCAGCCACTGCTGATCTCCTGGACATTTGCAGTGATATCAGATAATGTCACTGACTCGTGCCAGTATGTATAGTTTAAATGTAAATGTTCTAAAGTGAAATATTGATTTAGAGTTCTTCTGTCATGTGATGTAGACTGTGTATGTCTGCTTTATCTAACCAGCCCACAGGGTCACACGGGGGGGCAGATGGAGGATGTTTGTCTTGTGTCAAAGTCACAGTGCCGGGATACAACTGCACCTATTGTCTTTGCACTGTCCTTACACCAAGTATCCTCCTCTGACTCCTTGTCCTCGCTCTGTTTTTTCCATCCACACATGTGAGACATTAAGCTCAAGCCAGGCTGCTGTAAGGGCTCGTGCGTTTGTCCAATCCGATATGTTAGCAACTATTTTGGTTAAAGACAGTAGTAGGTTTCAAACGAACAAGAGGTGAAAGAGTTAATGAGGACTGTGTTTGAAAACAGCTTGACTGCTAAATTATACATCTGTGGTTTTGATCCCCAGAGCCTGCTACAGCCGCGGCTGTTCCGTGGGGCTCTGGCCACCCCTGGTGGCCAGCTTGTTATTTGCGCTCACGCTTTGATTGATCTGGAACATACCCAGATGTCCAGATGAATCAGACATTTAGCAATTAAGTATTACACAGGTGGTACAGTAGCAAGTTGGTGTCGGAAATATCAAATGTAACACAAATGTGCAAAATAAAGAAATTTATATATTTTTAACTCTTTCTCTGTTAAAAAAAACAAAAAACCTTTAATGACTTTAAAAATGTAGGTACACGTGAATATGTTTTTGCTACGGAAATAATCTCAAGGCAAGATCTCCAAAGTAATTTAAAGTTTACAAAACATGGCTTGTAGAGCAGATCTCATTTGTGTCCGACAAGCTGTTTTCATGTGTAAAGTCCCTGATGATCTCTTTTCAAAAATGTACACGAATTCATCAGCAGGTGCCGAAAAAGTCAGTCTCACATCAGCCTAATTTGGACTCTGCGAGTAGAGACGGTGACTAAGTTCGCGTATGACTGGATTGAGATGCTGCCCTTTGATGCACGAGTTTCTCAGGCTCAGTGTAAGAACAGAAGAGTGAGACTTTTAAGGATCAGAACATGGAATTTAATTTTTTTTGCTTTCCTTTTTGTTCAGATCTGGGTCATGAACATTTCGAACATACAGTTTTCTCTTCCTTCTGTTGTTAGATATGCTGTTGTTTCACACTAAGCTGCCGTAGCAACAACCCTGCGTATGAAAACATTACTAGTGTTGTTCTCATTTGTGTAGAAAATAGTCACGTGAATCTTAGCTCTCAGTTTATTTTGAAGGGTTTTGCAAGATGCTGCAGCTTTGTGTGCAACCGCTTTGTAGTCTGTAAATGTGTAATTGGTGTGACTAACGCTACACAATTTCAGTCGCTAACTAACTTACAGTATCTGTAAAGTACAGTGAGCTCCATATTGGATCTGAGAGGATAAATCTACTTTTTCACATCCTGTCGAGGTGCCGATGCCATAAAGAATGGATACAAATAACAGTGTTGCATGCACCATTTTGCAGGCAAAATTAAAAACCAGTTTGTAGCCTGATGAAGAAACGGTTTTATCTATATATACATGTATGAGGCTCACTGTACATTAAATGTCAGTGTTTTCACATGTAGTAACTAAACTAACACTGTGCTGTTTTTTTGTTTTTTTACCATGCACTATATGTGTTTGTTCCTGCATTCTCTCACAGACTGTAGTACGTAGGTGCTGCTGCACTCTCACTGCTACATGTTCTACGTGTCACCTCTCTATGGCACATTTATCTGTCAAGCTCACTACTGTGTGTTCAACACAACCTGTTGAACCGTGTTGAGTCGATACAGCTGCATTGTCCTACACTTTCTGTGTTCAAAAACATCTTTCAGCTCTCGGTGAAAAGATGTTGGTGTTTTTACAATCTCTGCCTTGGGTTATTGAGGGAAAATATGGGGGATTAATTTTTTTTTCTGCCCTCCCCGCGACCTACTTATTTCCCATAGTGAGAAACCATCCCACACCTACTCTTCTTCCCACACTCTTTAAATATTTTACTGTATATCTATTTTTTCTCTTTCCAACCCCATGTCTATTCTATGCCAAGTCTATATGCATAAAAATAGCTGCTTAATCTTTTTGACGTGTCTTTTTTTGGGGGGGAGGGCTTCATCACTCAGTGTTTGTAAATTTTAAGATGGCTGCTAATCTCAATGAAACTCAAGTACCTCAAAAGGCTTAAAGTAGCAGTTTCAGTGTCAAAATATGTATGCGTTATTTCCACGCATCTCCGAATTGTGAACAAAGAGAATGCATTAATGAACTGGCCGTGATTTTTTTTTTCCTTTTATCGGGGGGGGTTGGATATTGAAATGAGAATGAGAAAGGCAAAGATTCTAAACCATCGTGTCCCTGTGTTGTCCTAACGGTGTATCATTTTGACTTATAGGGTATCTTTGTTACTAGGGTACAGCATGATGGGCCTGCCGCCTCCGCCCTGCAGCCTGGAGACAAGATACTGCAGGTAACACTCTCTTACTCGCCATCTCATGGAACAGAAACATCCACATCCTGTCCCACACACCCCCACCCCCATCCCGCGGCCCCCACCCTTTTTATTATTTAACAAAGAGCCAGGTGAAAAGCAAGCAATTTGCCTGCCAAGCGCAGTTACTGCTTGACATCTTATCACAGCAGTTTATCCAAACGTAGCACATAGTCAAGAAGGCCTCTCATTTGCCAGTGCCATTGTGCTGGATCTTTATTAAACTGTAGAATACATATTCTGTGTGTGTGTGTGTGTGTGCCCTTAAAATATCAAGCACCACCCCCACATACCCCCGCGCTCTCTTTCATCATTAGTGACACCCGTGGACCTTTCAGCCAAAGATCACAGACAGATTTAAGTAGCCTCGAGCAATATGTCATCTGTAATTCATTGCTATAAAAATGACAATGTAAAAAGTAGAAATGACAACAGAAGTTAGGAGATGGTTGGCATGCTATTTCATAAAACAACTGAAATGATTTTAAGCTTCCTAATCTACTCTGAAAAACAGAAATCAGCCAGATCTGGCAGTACACCCAAACCTGTCACTGGGGCTCTCAGGGTGCAGAATTTTGGGAGGAGACTATTCAAATGAATCACACAAGTGTGATCTAGTAAGATGTGCACCCAATTGACTGCAGATGATGAAACAAAAGCATGTCGTATTTTGCACCCTATGTGGTTGTGATAGTTGCTGCTATCAGTGTTCATTTATTTAATGAGAGGGGGAGAGGTTATCAGAACGAGTGCATAATTTGCACAGGTGGATGGCTTAAAGCTGCGAGCGCAGTGCCTACGCTTTATCTGTGTCGTGTAACTCTTCACTGAGTCCTCATCCTGCATGTTAAGAGCCGAGCACCAAGTGATGCTGGTCCTCAGTAATCGCTCTGTTCCAATGAAACAGCCGAACTGAACTGGACTGAAATTAACATGGAAGGAGAGAGGAGGACAATCCCATACAAGTCATGTAGGGATTTTGTGTTCTTCTACACATCGTAAAGGCCAGCTGTTCCAAACTTGGGCCCGCCACTGTGTGAATCCTGCTTTACACATGAGGACCACTCACAGTCCAGAGCAGTGTCTGTCAGAAGAGTTCATCCTTTAATGCCCTGTAACAGCTTGCCATGTAATTTCAATTTCAATGTCCACTGAACATTTAAAACACACACTGTTCTACCTAATGACTCCAGTTATTTGCTTATCTCCACAAGTCCTCTCCACGTGGAGCAGGACAACACAAACAAGAGACCGGCGGCCTCTTGAATGAACCGTTTCAATGATCTACATGTTACATCCCATTACTACATAACTGCTCTTAGTATGAAACCATTTTAGCTGAGACACAGTTTGAAAGTGGATGGATGGACGGATGGATTTCTAGCCGTGAACATAATCTAACATGATTTCACTAGAAGTAAATATGAGTAAAATGACGTCAGTACATAAGTACTGTACAAGTTATTCGCATTGACATGCCTTGCAGTGAGATTTCCCCCAGCAGGCAACTAATAATTGAACATCCGCCTCCCATGTAAAGCAGTCCAATCCAATCGATAAACACTAAACAGCAACAGTCTCATACTGCGCTACACGCATTTTATTGAGAAGGATTGAGGTCAAATTGAGATGTCAGCGCTTTACTGTAATAGCTCGCCCTCCCTTACCCCATGTCTCATTCCTTTCATGTTTCCTCCCCTCTCTCCTCCCCCTTCATCTTCTTTCCACAGATGTACAGTGTAGCTGGATGAATTCATCTAAAAGCCCTTTTTTGTCTTTACCCCTTCTCTCTCTCTTTCTCTCTCTCTACAGCATGACTGTGTAGCTCCTCCTCTTCTCTCTCTTTTCCCCAACAGTGATGTGTTACTGAGATAATGATGGCAGTGACCCTCCATCCCTCCACAAAACACTCACACATAGACATGTGTATGGAGAAATGAAACAAACCGCAGCACATATACCTCTATACATACGTGCACCCACACACATGCTGTTGACTGTGCTGCGTGTTTGCCTTGCAGGCTAACGGACATAGTTTTTTACACATGGAGCACGAGACAGCCGTCTCTCTGCTGAAGAGTTTCCCGCGGACGGTGGACTTGGTGGTTCTGAGAGACAGCAGCAC
Organism: Bujurquina vittata; assembly: GCA_015106715.1. Lineage (NCBI taxonomy): Eukaryota > Metazoa > Chordata > Actinopteri > Cichliformes > Cichlidae > Bujurquina > Bujurquina vittata. The sequence continues at coordinate 33,858 of VUQK01025500.1, forward strand.
GCGCTAAAATAGTTTTAAAACAAACAAACAAATACAACAACGCTTCTCTGCTCAACGCCATCCCCCGCGCCATCCCACCTGCCCTCCTCCTGGAGGCTTAAGGAACTGTAAAATGAGCCGCCTTTTTTTTTTAATTTGTTTGGTTTTTTCTTTTTTTTTTTTAAACCTTTTTAAGGGAACACTCAGACATTTATTTGCCTATTGCTGGACCAAAGGCAAATACCAGTGCCAAATGTACCATAGGAAACATATCGGCTGTCTTCTGTCTACCGGCGGTCAGTGACCTGATCGACGGCTGGACGGACCACAAGAGGACTCCACACTTTAAGTTCCTACAGGGCTGCTGCAGTTTGGATTTTGTGGTTGGTGTGTGATTTAAGCCGTCATCTGAGCGGTCAGTCTGAACAGTTTTTGTTGGTTAGTTTGGGGTGTTTTTTCCTTTCCTCCACTGCCATCCATTGTGAATTTGAAATGTTTTGTTTGGTGTAGCACATGGATCACTCTCCACGTTCTTCATAGCTTTATCATTTCTTTAACATCTCCCTTCTTTTTGTCTCCTCGGTCCTCTTTCTTTCACTGTCTTTTTGAGTTTCATTCTTCTCTGATGTATCTTTCTGTTCCGTTCTGCAGGTTATTGCCTCCAGTGTACAGAAATTGAAAACTTGAGACTCTGCCTTGTGTACATACATAGAGATTCAGCTTGTTAGAGCTGCACTCTCCTTGGGGGCCTGAGCCGACAGCTCTAAAAGTTTATGATTCATATGATTATTGCTGATAAACTGTATTCTGAGTTCCCTCCTGTGGGCATACAGGGATCATTTCTCCAAACGGTTTTCTAAAGAGTATATCACCATTTTATCTGTACAGAAAACAGTTTTCATAGTTCATCATTGCCACTTGTTTTTCTTTCCTCTTTAAAAGCTGTTGCTTGCACAGCTGTGCTGAAAGGAGCTAAAGCAATATTCCTGAGGCTCGGCCCATTGAGCTTTTCAGCAGAGCCTTACTTGTCCTGCAGTGCCATCTATTGAGCAACTCATGCTAATGTTTACACACACTGCCATGCACATCAACTAATAGGCAAATGCACACACGAAAACGTCTGAGCCCGTACATGCAACACAGATGTACCCTTTGCAACGTTCCATAATGAATCTCTCTTTTTAGAAAATCATTTCTATTATGAAACTGGTCCATTAACAATATCCGTACCGTCTCCCAAAGTCCTGTCTTCTGTTGTGCAGCGATGTCACGTCCCTTTCGAGGTGTTTGTAAAGTCACAGCATGCTTTTTAATGTCATCGGACACTGACAGCTAGCCGGTTTCTTTTGGCTTCTAGGCGTCTCTACTCTCTAGAAGATCCTAGATGTATTAAAGCACTGAGTTTCAGTGAGACTGCTGCTCGATCATCTGTGCCATATGCAGCCTCTGGCGCTCCTTGGTTGTATTTACAATGAAATCAGAGCTTTACCTCTTTGTGGTCCAGAACTGATCTGCGCACACTAAGATCAGAAACGTGGCAAGCCGGTAAGCTGTTCTCTAATTGTCGGCTCAGCTTCAGCATCTGCTCTGCTGAACTGTCCTAACCTTTGGCCTTCCCATGGAAAGCAGTGTGAAAAAATAATGCCCCTAGAAGAATCGGTAGGGTTTAATATTAGGAGGGTAAATCTGCACTAAATCAGATATTCTCTCTTTTTTTCTTTTTTTTTTTTTTACAATCAGGAAAACGTCTGATTCGTGTCACAAGGGTTTTTGGTTACACTTGAATTTGCAGTGTAAAGTCTGTAACCTGAGGAGTTGCTAACTGACACTATGCACGCGTGGGAATTTAAGATTTGCTGACTTTGTTCGTAAATGCTCAAAATATTGAAAAGACCAGGGGGGAAAGATAGGCCTCTTTCAGACTGCACAGCATTTGCCGTGTGGTCCGACCTTCACGGTCACACCTGAGAAGATGTACTGACAGAAATAAAGAGGCTCATTTTCTGTCTTTGTGTAAATGCACCATGGGTCTTCAAGACACTTCATGGCAGTGAGTTTTGTTCTGTTCTGCATAACATCTGATGTTTCATCCAGAGCGAAACATCCTTCGCCGTCCTTTGCTTTTACTTGACATTTAGTGTCAATTCTCCAAATATGATTTCCATTACTTTAACGCAGGAGACACAAAACGGCACAGTTTAATCACGTGGTTAGGAGATTTAACCACAGGAACCCACCCGACCCTATTTAGAGTTTGAAATATCAAAGATATTGTGATGAGAACAGAGTAAAAGGTTTGATAATATAATTATTTTTTACTACATGTTTCAGGTAATTCTTTCTAAATATATTGATATACCTTAGCTTTGCTCAAAAATTGTGATATTTTATAATGACACTTATAACAAAGTTATGGATGGAAGTACGCACAGTATGACTTGGAGACCTACACATGTACTATCCAAAACTGTATAAAATGTATTTCTACTGTAATTGTGAATTTGTGTTATACAAATATATATTATATATATGTATATGACTATAAAAAAAACAGTCATTTTCTATGTGTTTAAACTACATAAGAGCTGAACAAATGGGGGCGGTGTCACTGTACATAGCTGTGAATGAAATCCAATTTAAAAATGACTCATATTGATTGTGAATGTACTCATGCTTTCTGCAGTACCTACACCTACCCAACTTGAATGCTGCTTCTTCTGTTGTGTGACAAAAAGTACTTTGACCTCCGAAGAGAGAAACGCTGTCGAGTTTATAAGTTGGACAAATTTTAGTGATGATTTAACAGAAACTATTTATTTCTTTATTTATTTGCACATGCAAGTTGAAATCCTTCCAGTTTTAAGTTTGAGTATTAATGCGGAGAAATGTAATTGCCGAAGTATATATAATATATATCATGTGTTTAGAATGCATTTTGCAGACGCTATCTGTACATACTATTTAAGATACAGTTTTTACAAAAAATAATATATGTATAAAATTGAAAAAATGCTGTGCAGCAATTATACTGGAGCCATTTTGGGCTTTGGGACGTACCATTTTTTCAGTATATAAGAAGTGTTTTGAATAATGTACTAAAGTCTCTATTGTACAAATAATAAAAATGTCACTATTGGTAATATGGGCTTCTTCTGGTGCATTGCGCATCTCTTTTTAGGAGGGTAGATGAATCTTTATTTATGTAGAGGGAAAAGGCAAGACAGGAGGAAGGAGTGAGAGGGATGAGGGGAAAAAACTAGTGCAAATGAAGATGATACCGGAGAGGCAGGGGCCAGAATGAGTAAGGAAAGTGACACTGCAGCAAAGTAAGGAGATGAGAAGAAAAAAGATGGTGAAAGGTGAATAAAAAAAGAATCGAGAAGACAGGAAAAGGTGATAGAAGAAATGAGGAAAAGAAAAGGAACCAATGGATGAATTAATGAAGAGAGAGATGAGGATCACCTCAGCAGGTCTGTGGGAGATTACAGCTACCTCTGTGGATTAAACTCAGCAGGCCCTCTCATCATCTTTGCAGATGCTCCTTTGTCTCTCGGTCCATTAGTCTAACAGCCTGACTCCTCTTCATCCTTCTTGATCCATCCATCTCATCTACTCTTGACACTTATCTGAGCTGTAGATCACAGAGGGACAGCTGAGTTCTGAGAGCTGCTTTGCAGGGTCTGTCTTCTGAGGCACGAAAACCACACTGAAGAACAAGCTTGGCGCATTGTAAGTATGAAAATCTTAGTTTAAGCATACAGGTCAAACAATAGAAGAAAAAGGTTGAAAATCATAATTGAAACTGAACTGAAACTTGCTGATTTTTGGACAAATCTGTAAAGCAGTGATCATTTGCATATGGAAAGTGAACTTAGCCAGAAGTCTTTATGCTTAATGGGGATTAATGAAAAAGACATTAAATGATTGGTTCATTTCTGTGAGGAGTTTGCATCCTCTGGCTTCCTCTGGTGATTCTAAACTGGCCGCAGGTGTGAATGTGAGTGTGAATCGTTCTCCGTGTTAGTCCTGCGGCAGACCGGCCACCTGTCCAGGGTGTAGCCCACCTCTTTCCCCGTGACAGCTGGGATAGGATCCAGCCCCACACTGCTCCTAAACTGGATAAATGGAAAAAGATGGATTGACTCCACTGTCCCTTTACCCACTGTGCTTAGGTACTCACCAGTCATTTTGTCCACAGTATGCTCAAGTAAGTATGCTGAGTTTTTTTTCATTTGCCAGTTAAAATATTTGAAAATTTGTGTCAAAAACTATAAAATAATAAATAAAATATATAGTTTCCTCAACGATGTCCCAAATTTTTGAATACATCCCACATACACGTGTTATTACTGTTCAGTTTAACATTTTGCTAAACATTTTGAGCAGCTTATAAAATAAGCTGCCTTAAACACATACATTTATTGCTCAATTGCACTCCTCAATCAACTATGTGCAGCATTAAAGGGGACATATGTAAGATCCATATTTTTTTGCCCTTAAATACATTTTTTTGTATTTTGAGTGTGTAGGAGTGCAGAGAATTTAAATTTCTTCTTTCCCGTTGCTGCGTAGATATCTTTATATTCTTTTTGGGTCATATTATTCAGTCTGTTCAGTTTATTTTATTCCCGATTTTACGTTTTCTTGTCTGTTACGTCACAGTATTTGCTGTGGAACTGCTAAACAAGGTCATGGACTTCAGGCTAAACAGTTTCGTGAATCCACCATTTTTTTCTCGCGGCGATTTTGCAGTCCAAGCTCAGTTATGCCAGTTAAGTTGCAAGTAGACAAGTCAAAATGTTCGGTTGCTGTGTATTAACCCACACGAATTCTTACATCACCCCATGGCATCAGGGCCTCTTCGGAGCGCCTGTTTCTCTGCCGGTAGATAATCATATTGCTGCTATCAAACTACAAAAATGGCTGAACGGGGTGGAGTGGAATGCTCTGCGACCTGGAGGTGGGCGGGGCATGAAATGCCTCATTCACATTTAAAGAGACCGCACCAAAATGAGTTGCTCTAATACGCGCCTCAGAACAGGGGTAAACGAGGGGTCTGTGGAGCTACAATAACGAGGAATTCAGACCAAAGCACTGCAGTTCTACTTTATATAGACCACAAGTGAATGATTTACATATGAAAAGGAAGAATTTAAAAGCATGATATGTCCCCTTTAAATGAATGCACATAAAACTGTAAACAGGTAACTCCAACAGTTATTTTTCATGAGTGATTTAAGTACATTTTGCTGATGTGTAACTTTTTTATTTACACATCTAAGTTCTTGTTACTGCAACCAAACTTGGAGGTTAGGTGTCATTTTCTAAATTCTCTCCCCTCTGATTGGATTGTACCAATCGCCACTGTTCTCTTGGCATCAGAGCCCACTGTAGAACAAGTCTGCTTAGTGTGGCACCGGCCGACAATAAACAATAGAGTAACACTGCACACACACGCAGGCGCCCACACACTAACGTACACTCTGGCAAAAAGCAGAATGACACTCTTTTGTTCCCTCTTTACTCTGTCTGTTACACGCTGCATTGGACAAAAAGATACTTCTGTTTGCCGCATGACCAACCCACTTACACAATTGTGCATGAATTACTCCCCTCTCTGACTCAAACATTTTACTGGAATCAGAATCACTGTGTGAGCGTTAATGTGTAAGAGATACAGAGCAAGAGTTTATGTGCACCCACCGAAGTAGTCAATAAGCTCTGCTGACCTAATCAATAACAATACCAGAGCCTGGGTCCATGACCTGCATTCAGCTGCTGTCTGCTTATGCTGATGGAAGTGTCCCTACCACCGCTCCACTGCCTACATGAAGAAACAGACACGCAGTGTGTCCGACATGCAGGAATTTTGCTTTTCTAATGCCCCCCGTCCAAAAAAAAAAATCTTTCTCGTCTAAAAACCGTGAAGGTGATTCATGCTGACCCAGTAAACAAGCTACATGATAGTAAAATGAAGCTAAAGAAGCAAGTGGGACAAACTATATGATCAGAGCATATCATTTAGGAACATCTATTTGTTAGTCAGTTGAATGAAAAGATCAATAACAGTTTCCTGTCTATTAAACCGAGCATAGATTGCTTTTCCTAGCTTAACTTATAGACCGGAGGTAGAGACCTTTTATATTGCCTGTTTCTGTATTTAACTTTTTTAAATACCATATCTGCCTCTGGAAGGAAGCTAAGTGAGTCCACACTATATACCATATGCCCAGTAGTCAAGTGCCTACTTACTATTGTGTTCATGACCTATATGGTCCATAGCTGGACTGTTTAAGATAACAGTGGATGGTTTACTGCAGCTTCCTATTAATAACTGGCAAAACGAATGAAAGAAATACAAATGTCAGTTACATATTTTTTTAAATAAAAGCTTGCAACAACCACTGAGCTAATCACACCATTATGGCTAATGTGTCTGCAAAGAGTGTCCAAAACTGAAACATTATGGATTCTTCTTTCTGGCTACCTCTTGCACATTTTTGCAAGTACAGTAAATGACTAATTACTTAATTGGTCAAGCAACTCTTGCACCAGCCTCATTTTGCACCAGTCACACGCATTGCTTCTTTGTAGGGGAGCTAAAGTTAACTTGCTGTTATATTAGGCACAGTTTTTTATGGGTTTCAAATAAATGTTTTTTGTAGTACAGAACAGACGTTTGTGGTTCAGTTTTTAGTATTTTATTAGTTTGTTGCTTAGCAAAAATTAGTCAATGTGTTTCTATGTTCTACACTCGTGTAGTTTATGAATGCACCTTGCTAACCAAACCTTGTTTTAGGCAATACATTCAGCGTTGCCAGCTTTTCTGTAAAATAAGTTGCTAGAAGTTGTCTTAAAAGTGGCTAGAAGTCACTAAATTGTAGGGGGCAGTCCCATGGGTGTCTGAGTGGCATCCAGGTATGAGGAGAACTGGTACGGACGCTGTATTTGACACTTAACGCCTGTCTGATCGTCTTTTGCAGCTATCTCCAAAAGTCGCCAAAATCACCGGAAAAAGTCAATATATTTGCCACTAGTTGCTTTTTGGGGGAAAAAAAAAAGTTACTGGGGGCATCTGAAAAGTCATAAAATCTAGCAACAGTGTTGGCAACACTGGATAAATAGCACTCCACTCTTTAATCAGTGACTTTGAATTCCAAAAAGCCAACATGGCGGCAGACAACACTAATCTTGGAACTCTGAGGTGTGGACTCCAAAACCCGTGAGTGATGTTGGGATGGCTACGCCATCTTTTATACTGTGTGTATGTAAAACAACTGGAGTGTCATGTTAAGGGGAAAGGTTTCACAATCCCACTGAACTGCTATGACAAGTTCAAATCAAATATGGAAATTTATATATTATATTTAATAGCAGTACTGGGTACGAAAAGTCATTCTTCTCAAGGGAGGTGAGTAGTACATGCTTGACTCCTCTTAAAATGGTCCATGACTTATTTTAAGGTAGGACATGGTGTTTTAGTTAGACACTGATAACTGCAAACACAACAAGTAAGTGTGTTCTTAAAAACTTTGAGGAAACTGTGGAGGACAAAAGAATAAGTGGCAGGGGGAAGGTTGGACTGAGCATCTGCAGTGCCATAACTGACTGGAATAGTAAAACTTGTTACTCTTGGATACAGACATGAAACCATATGGCCAAAAAAAAGGGGGGGGGGGATAATGGACTGCAGACTAAAGTTGAATGGGCATAAATGCTCTGATAGATTTGCTAGATGCAAAAGAAAAACATGATTTCCTGCCACAACCAATAAGGGCTTGCACGGTAGGGCTGTGGAGCACTGCTGCTCAGCAGGGACACATCTTGGATAGAGGATGGTTTTCACTCAGGACAAAACACTGTTTACCATGACAATGCAACTAAAACCCCACAGGGATGAACTGCCTGGACTTTTGGTGGGATTACACCTGTGACATCTCAATTGGACCCCTTGTGTTTTTGTGTACATGCACCCATGTAGGCTCCATAAATAAATATAATTTAACAGCAAGAGCCAAAGACTAAGCTGGGAACAGGAGAGGGAAGCTTTCAGATTTAATGTAGTTAGATCAGTATCTGTAAACCCAAGTCTATCCTCAGCATTGAGTGGATTAGATGTGGATACACCCTAGAATAGACCTGGGGTTGTTCTTTTTATCCACTGCACACAATATGACTGTTTAACATGACAATACCTGCAAGACGCAAGCTCCTTATGAAGAGCCCTTTCAACCTGCTTTAGTTGTGTTTTGAGTTGAGTACATGAATGTGTGTGTGTGTGTGTGTTTGAGAGAGAGAGAGAGAGAAAGAAAGTGTCTCACAGGACCGTCCAACCGGTCGGACAGCGTTTTGAGTCAAACAACCTGGGTGAAGAAATAGGGAGTAGTTTCACCAAAGGGTGACACAGGGAGTGAAACAGGAACCATTCCTGCGCCGGGTACGAAGTCCACGCGGTGGCTGTCAGCGTCTGCAGACCGCGTTTGGCAGTTTCCGTCAGTTTTCTCAGGCTTTTTCACCACTTTTCAGTGAAGTTTTCCTCTTGGCAAGAGAAGTCGGCGGTGGCTGTTGCGGTGACAGTCTGGTGTCCCAGATTGGAGAGCAGGCAGCCGCGGGACAGACGCTCGCATCTGTAATAACAGACGCGCGGCCACAGCGCCGAGGGAGCCGGACCGTGCGTGTGCGCCACCATGCCCGTGCGACAGAAAGGTGAATAAAATGCTTTTTTCTTAAAAGTTACTCTTACTTCTGTAGTGTAGCCTTCTCTTTCAGTTTATTTTGTCGACGAGAGGACATCGAGTTAATCACTTTTACGTACTTAAAAAGGTCGCGTCGGCGTTGCTGTAGTTCGCGTCAAACACCTGCAGTTTTTAACGATGATAACGATGTTGTTTGGTGATTAAACATGACCTGTAGAAATTAGCTTAAGAGCTTTTACTGTGTGCTCAGACGTTGTTGTAAATTAATCTTTACACGCAGCGACACTTTAGCTGTTTTGCAGTGAAATGAGTGAATAAAGCTGCCTGTCTAGTATAAAAGTGCTTGCAGATATATACATGGGAATTTAACTGCCACCCATTTAATGCATTCGTCTTTACTTCTTCTCGTGCAGCTGTAAAGTTGCACGCTGGCACATTTAGTCCGAGTTTGACGTTGGTTGTCAGCGCTTCCGGTTTAATCAGCTGCTCAGAGACCGGAATGCAGCCTGCACCTTCCCTTACGCCATAAACTCTGCTGCCCTTCTGCATGAGGGCTTCATAAAGCATGGCAGTAAAATTACATCGCTTAGTTTTCAATCTATAAAATGTGCATAAATACAAGGGTTATGAAGTCTTAATTATCCTTGTAATTAAGATGGCTTCAAATTATCATTAAAAACCCTATTAGAAGTTGTGATAGTTGCCTGGGGTGCACACAAACCCATCTATATTTAAAACTAACAACTCTGGAAAGTAGTGAATGAAGACACTGCAAATTTTTCAGACAGACGGACTGAAACTTTAAATTTTAACTAGAGTCATCTGCAGTTAAGTAAAGGCTTTTAATGTACAGGATCTCCTTGCTCTGCTCAAGAGTGCCTGGAAATTTTTTTTTATGCATGAGATATAAAAAGATGGTTTCTTTAGACGCCCAGCGTGCCCTGGAGCTGCTCCAGCAGTATCGGGCCAAACTGGACCAGAGACAGCAGAAGGCCAAACAGGGACCTGTGGAGGAAGACCACCAGCTGCAACAATCTCTGGACAAAGTCATCAATGTCTTTCAAAGTCAGCTCTTCAGTGCTCTTCTTGGTGAGAAAATTTGCTTTGGCCAGCTTTCGGAATTTTGACATTTTGGGGAAACTGCTTTTTAAAGTGCAGAATTTACTTTTTGAAGATTGAACTGTGCGTGGAGGGCTTTCAGTCATGCGTTAAATGTACTTCATGGCAATTTTACTATGAATTTAATGCTTCCTGCGCCAGCTAATCTTACCACATCACAAAAACTTTTACACTTCTATTGTCTAATGCATGTTTACAAACAAATGAGTCTTTGTGCAAATACTTTGTAAAGTTTTTGATACATTTTTGTGGTTTTGACATTTCTTAACTACATTATGCTAGCTCCTTGACTAGTGAAACGGAAAGTATCTGCAACGGTAAATGTTACAATTTCACTGATCTTAATGATTGGATACTGATTTGATTCTTTGCGGCTTTTCGCAGTAATAGCATACACTTAAGTTTTGAATGGGTCTCACATGGATTTCGTGGCTTCATCAAGACTCCTGCCTTACAGATACCACACTGCAGTAGTGCAGTCATGCTGTGTGTGTTTGGGGGCCGGCTATAACAGCTAGTTGGATTTTCTTTAGCTAACAGTAGGCCTGCAGGCTTAACTCATCAGAGCAGTAGAAGAGGAGCACTGTTTGATTTCTGTGGTGCTCATATAGTTTTTCCAAGACGTTTGAGCTGGTCTATCACTTGACTGGCATAGGGTGTCCCAACAAGCAGGCACACATTTTTCAAATCTGCATCTATGTGTAAACTCCTCTAACAATCCAAGTTTTTTGTGGTTAACTTCTGCTTATTGAAAGCAAAACAATGGGTGCACGTGTGTTCTCACGGTAATGTGAATGGTGACAAACTGGTTCTTACTTCCTGGCCCCACCTGCTTCGTACCCCGCCCACACCTGTAGCAATTACAGCAGCACTTCTTCTCATGGTTATTGTGCCAGCGTGTGTGTGCTTGTTTGTGCTGGTCACTAAAGCTGACTCTGAGTTTTTTTCTTCCTCTTCATCATCAGTGTTATAACCCAAACTCATTTTATAGGAGCTTACATTATGATTTAGGATTTAGTGCAGAAGTAAATAATTGCTAGTAATATTATGCTGCCACTAGAGGTCCTCAGTGTATTAGTTATGTTTCATTAGGCAACATGTTCTCTACCAGTGTATTCACAAATACGGGCACTTTTTGTAATAATCTTGGTTTTGCTTGCATCTGAGTAACTCAGCATATACTATAAAGTAGTAGTTAAGTTCTGCTGGAGCATTTCTTAAACTCTGCTCCTCTGTCCAGCTCACAGTGTGTGGACTCCACTGATAACTTCAGCATGTTCTGGGATAGTTGCAGATAGTTGCTTTCAGAACAGATGTGTTACATTTAAATAGGTAAGGTATTAATTTGTTTTCTGTACAGTCATGGCAACTGTTCATAAAAGTGTCCCCGCATCTACACCTTCCACTTCAGCCACTCGACCACTAAACCTGTCAAACTGTATAACAGCCCCTCCTACACCCATATTCAATCAGTATTTCAAATGGATATGCCTGTGGGTAGTTACTGTGCGCTACCTTTGTGGTGCAACTCTAGGAGATCACCAGGGCACTTCAACCTAAGTAATTTTGTAGTGGATGGCGTCTCACTCAGGCAATTTTTTAATCTCAGGGGACTTTAATATTCACGTCCAATCTAAGCCTATGTGTTTTTTTAGTTTAGTGCATTCTTTTAATCTCATTCGATCTGTGCCCTCTCCAACCCTGTATTTTGCCTCCAGGTCACAGAGGTCATCATCCCAGCAACCTCCCTCTCAGTGCTCTCTTTGAGCCTAAATACTAAAGGAGACAGGACCTTTGCTATTATTGCTCCCCAGACTCTGGAATAGTCCGCCCTACCACATAAGAACCTATTCAAAAACTGACATATTAAATGAGCTCTAAAGACAGTTGTTTTTAGTCCGCCGTGCCTCGTGGATCGGTCAAGTTCACTGTAAATGCTCTTCTATTTGACTCTTTTTTTAAAAATTATTGTTTATTATTAGTTCCATGGTATTGCATGGTGGATTAACATACTTTTCTGTGCTCAAAATTTCCAGCAATTTTTAAAAAGATCTCCAACATCACTAACAGTGGCAGAGCCTCCATCATGTTTTACAGATGGCTGTAAACAGTCACTGTTGTACCTCTCTCCCGTGGATGGATGGATCCATTGCACCATAAGACTTGTTAGAACCTCTTTTCAGTCCAGTTCTTGTATAATATCTCAGCTTTTTCTCCCTGTTTCTCTTCCTTAAGAATGGCCTCTTGACAGCCACCTTTCCATTGAGACCATTTTTGATTAGGCTTCAGTGAGCAGTGGGGGGCAATGTAAGGAATTGTGTGGGTTAATACACCCAGCAACTGCACATTTTTCTACTTGCCACTTTGGCATAACTGAACTTGTACTAGCAAATCGCTGTGAGAAAAAAAATGTCGGATTCACGAAATTGGTTAGCCGGAAGTCCATGACCTTTTTTAACAATTCCACAGCAAATACCGTGATGTAATAGACAAGAAAATGTAACAGGGAAGAGAGAAAACAGAACAGACTAAAGGATATAACCCAAAAAGAATATAAAGATATCTTTGCAGCACTGGGAGAGAATACATTTAATTTTCTGCACTCTTAGACACTCAGAGTACACACACACAAAAAAATGTATTTAAGGGCTATAAAAG
>VUQK01025519.1:9421-23227 GCA_015106715.1 Bujurquina vittata
GGGGGGGGGGGGGGGGCATTCAGTTAGGAGTAGATAATAGCTCAAGAAGTGATTATCAGTCCATAATTGTCTATTTTGCAGGCTCTGAAAGTGAGCGACCATTATCCTGTGGAGGTAGAGCTGAAGTCCAAAGTCAAGACTAAATGAGACGGTAAGCAGTGTATTAATACACACTTAGGCCAAGGCTCTTGTACAGTACTACTACTGCTACTAGTACTTATTAAAATGGTAAATTCAGCATTTAATTCTTGTTAAACGATGATTGTTTCTGAAGCTTTCCCTAAAATGGGAAAAATAAACCTTGAATGGTTAATCAGAGGGGGCACTATGAAGTAAGAATAGTGTGTTACAAAGATATGCTGGAGTCTCATTTCTCTTTTAACCTGATTACATCACTGTGGTAACTTACGCTGAACACATAACCTGCTGAGCTACAAAGCTCAGTTATATTTGTTATTTACCTCCAAGAATGATCCTTCCTTTGTTACGGCACCAGTGGCAGCGCTGGCTGCCGTCTTTTCTGTATAGATCTCTGTAACCTCTGTCTCTAATAATGACTGACTGAAGTAGACAGCAGGTGATTGGTCCATTTTGTCCAGTCAAATGATATCTTATGTGTAGTATAACCCCCCATTCTCATTTTCAGGGCATCAAAAAAGAGAAAAAAGCTGCTTGTGTCTCAGAGACATGCACAAACTGTCCTGTAGGGTTTATGTTTTTCTCCGTGCAAAGCTACCCGGATGCTTTTAAGAAAAAAGCCTGCACATAACATTAAACCTGCATGTTGACACTGAAGGGTGCTACATTCAGATACACTATGTGGACAGAAGTACTAGGCCGCACCTGTATTCAGGTGTATAAAATCAAGCTGCAGGCTGCCTTCACAAACATTTGTGTAACCCTAACCCCTAACCCATTCTAAAGAGTGTGGTGCTGTAATAAGTTGGTTCCTGAACTCCTAGATATTAACTGTGAATGCTGTTATTGCCGTATTGAAGTGGAATAATTTGACTGACCCTCACACAGCTCTTACCACAACTCCATCAGGGATGAGAGTGGAGACTGCGAGCCAGGCCTATCTCATCCAGCATCAGCGTCTGACCTCACAAATGCACGTCTGGATTTTCCTACACTACTACCTACTCCAAAATCTTGTAGAAAGACTTTCTAAAAGAGAGGAAGCTGTTATTATGGTTTGAGAATGGGATGAGCTCCTGTAGCTGTAATGTGGCCCAGTACTTTTGTCTATATAGTGTATGGTGTCAGGAGGTTCGGACACAAAGAGAGGATGAGTTTGGTTTATTAAAATCACCATTTACTACAGCGGTGCCACAGCAGTTCTTCCTGGGCTCTTGTTCATACGCTGGTCCATTAAATACGCTGTAAGAGAAGACTGAAGCAGGAACTGGAGGTTTTAGCTGCCCTTTAAAAATCTACCTTCCTAACCTGGGTTCGTGCAGCTGCAGCTCATGTTGGTTTATGTGGTGCCGTTTTCTCTTTTCTCAGGTTCCAGTCCTGGCGCCGAGGATGAGGATCTCCCTAAAACTTTGAGCGTTTATCTTCGCGTTGCTGTCTCCACTTCCACCACACTAACTTTGTGAATCTGCTCTTTCCTCCTTTTTGACACCAACAGGACCATAATTTACAAAATAAACTTCATGTTGTCCTTGATTAAAAAATTTGAGGCCATGAACACATTAGGAAAATCTATACCGAGGATAAAAGCAGGATTACTTTCCTTTAAATTTGTAAGCAAACACTTTTTTTCTGCAACCAGAAGTCGCCCCCTGCTGGTTATTAGAAAGAACACTTGCGGCAGCTCCATCTTTTATATACAGACTTTGATAGCATTTAAACGTTTGCAAAATGAGCAGTATTCATAAGTGTGAAAATATATTATGCAGTCCAATAAATTAGAACAATGTTATATGTTATAATTTTTGGTGTTTTTAAGTTTCAGAGCTTTATTAGCATGTCCAAGTCTGCCTGCTCATGTGGAATCAGGGTTTGTGATGATACTCTTAATAAAAGGGAAGGTTTCATATCAGCTATTTCTGGTTGTAGATAATCTGTTTGTCTAACTGTACAAGTTGATCACATCCTGGTTCTTTACATTTCAAAGTGCTGAAGCTGTGAGGTTTAATAACATCTGAAACTGACAAGAGTTTCAAAGAAAGCTCCATCACTACCGTTATTTTAAACACAGCTCCATCATCGAGCTTCCCAGGTGATTTCTTACCAACTAACCAAGAAATAATACTAACGAGCCTTAATTACAAAAAAACTTTATTGGCATCTCCTTCCTTACAAGATAACAAAAATCATGGAAACAAGATCTGGGCTGTGTGGTTACGACAGTCACCTGTGTACATGTGTGAAACCTCCAGTTTAGTTTGACTGCGGGGCCATTCTCCTGTCCTTGATAACATTGTTAAATTTATTCCCCGCTACACCACCGCAAGTCGAGCTCAGGCAGGTTTTATGTTCAATTTTTTAATTTAGTTTTTTTACAACAAAAACAAATTGTAGTCATTGGGCAAACAGACGAAGGAAGCGAGACAGGGAGCAAACAAATATCTTCAGTTCAGGTTTTACTTCTTCCCAGATTTTTTGATGCCACCTCCACCTGGAGGAGAAAAAGGAAGCATCTGATTAAAACTGCAGCCACAGCTGCAACCAATGAGATTTTAAGTCTGAAACGATGTAAAAACGACTTTAAAATTAGGTGTCTCACGCAATTACATCATTTTATATCATCCTGTCACCCCATCCTTCTATTTAAACATCAGTGACCCTGAGAAAAACTGAAATCAATGTAGCAAAAAAGTCTAAATTTTATTTTTAGAGGGCAGGTAAAGGTCAGAGAACTGAGGTCAAGTTTAGATTAAAAGTTTTGGGTTTGCTTACATTTACTGACCTGCATGAATGAAACAGCAGGACTGACCTGATGCTTTCAATGGAGCTGTGGAAATCTGAGTCTCAAGGTTAAGCTACCAAGATATCAAATATTATTATTATAGTATTGGAATAGCTTGAAACTTTTGCTAAGTTAAGCCCAAAAAACTCCTTTGGGCTTAACTTTGCTAAGTTAAGCCCAAAGGAAACAGGCAGAGCTCCTGAACTCAGAGTGCTAAGAAATCCCTTTATTATTTCCATGATGGGGAAATTCAGCAACACATGCTGGTAACATAGTTACAGAAACACCACAGCCCACGATGTTTGAAAATGTGTCGATTTTCTCATCATTCAGAAAAATGATGAAGAAACAAACGTTTGGTCATGTTTGTGTGTGCGGCTAAAACTTAAACAGCTATTTGGCTGCTCTTACTCAAAGGTCCTTTTCCTGATGCTTTGGCCTTCATCGCTTCCATGGCCTTCTGTTCTTCCTTCTGCTTCTGCTTGAAGGCCGCATCGTCCTGCGGACACACGTCCAGTTTTAAATCCTTTCATGTTTCTGTGTTATGTTCAGCTCAGTTCAGGCTGCAGCTGAACCTCTAAATATTTGTTTATATCTATTTGTTTATATCTGTTTATCAGATTCTTTACTGATACTTGTGATCATCAAGTCAAATCAAAGTTTATCTGTCACATGCACGGTCGTACAGACTACAACTAGCAGTGAAATGCTTTGACGACCACTCTTACGCTACAGTACAAGACTGTAGACTGATATCATTATTTTATGTTATTAACAATCAAGGAAAGCATGTGTATATCCAAATGCAACCTTCCAATAGTGGTCATTTGATGGGCATTAATACAGGTTACTGTTTAAAATCAATGTTCAATAATAATACATAAAAGAAAACAAAAGGACATCACAGATCCCAGAAAGACAGACAAAGGGTTAGCTAAATGATTAATACACCAAAATTATGAATTGAAAAACTCTTGTATTTTAAATATATATACAGTATAAATGCAATGTGTAAAATATTACCATGATGAAATATTAACATCTTATTCATACCTTTGATAGCTTAATTATAAAGAGATATAAGTGGTTTAATAACAGCAGCCTGATATTAACTTATTATCCAGTCTAAGGTGATAAGAAATAAAAAAAACAAAACTGGATACTTGTGTCTTAGTGCGCGTTAGGTAAAGAAAAGCCAGAAAGTTGATTCTGTTCATCTAAACACAGCGTTTCCAGTGGGAGACGTTTTCTCACTCATCCAGGTGACTTCTTCTGTCTCAGCTGATCACAGGTTTCCCTAACAGCATATTATAAACAGACTGACAGCAGCACCATTGACTAACAACAGGCCGGTGATCAGTGGTTTGTTTCTGCCACTGAAAATGCTGAGTCCACACAAACAGATTCAACTTTCAAGGACCGGATACTCACATCATCCACATCCTTGTTCTGTTTCTTAGGCGCTTTCAGTGGTTTCTTTTTGCCTCCTGAGGAAAATAAATTAACACCAAAGAAATAAATTAAAATTTACATAGACCATGAATACAATAAGAGTACAATGTAACTGAGAACAATTTGAAAATAAAGTAAATAAAGTATTTAATAATAAAGTAAGTAGATACAAAATAAAAAGGTAAATCTAGACAGAACATAAAAATACAGATCCATAAAGAAAATATATAGAAATGGACTATAAAGTCTGAAATAAAGTTTCTCTCTAAAATAAACTGATGACATCAAGATGAAATCAATCAGCTGCTCCCTTTAGGAGTGGCCATAGTGGATCATTTGCCTGCATCGCACCCTATCTGACCATCCTCTTCAGTTAAACCAACCCTTTCTACATCCTCCTTCACTGCATCCATCAACCTCCTCTAAGGCCTTCCCCTTTTCCTCCTGCCTGGCAGCTCCATATTCAAGAGCCTTTGTCCAGTATATCCACTCTCCCTCCTCTGCACAAATCCACACCATCTCAGTGTTTCCTCTCTAACTTTGTCTCCAAACTGTTCAACCAGAGCTGTCTCATCCTTGTCACTCCCATGAAGATCTTAACATCTCCTTTCTTTTTGTCAGTGCCACCATCTCCAAACCATTCATCACAACAGGTTTCACTGCCACCTTGTAAACCTTCCTTTTCACTCTTACTGCTGTCCTTCTGTCACAAATTACCCTCATCTCCACCCGGACTGCATGCTCTTGACTTCAAATATTTATACTCAAAACTTTACGCAAAAGAGGTTACAAAAACAAATACTAGAAGATGAAGGCAGTCATTTTCAAAAAGGCTAAATAAAAATATATTTAAAATACAGGTATAAAAAATAGAACATCCAGTAAGCTCTAATCGGTGCACTGAAACAAAATAATACAAAAAGGAAAACGGTGAATGCAAATAAAAATAATGATGCTAATCAGATAGCACACCGGCCCTGCTTTACATGAACCAGCAGCCAGATGACCACGAACCCTAAAACCATCAGAATAACGCTAACATGTTTCGTTATTTCAGACCCTTCTTCACTTCACCTATTTCTACCTACATTGGGTATGTAAAGTATTCAGACCCCTTTAAATTTGTCACTGTTTCATTGCAGCCATTTGCTAAAATCAAAAAAAGTTTATTTTATTTCTCAGTAATATACACTCAGAACCCCATCTTGACAGAAAAAACAGAAGTAGAAATGTTTGCAAATTTATTAAAAAAGAAAAACTGGTCCAGGTTTGAAGTGTGTAGGTGTTGTAGTTTTGGAGCTGGAGCAGTTCTAGTGTGGTCCACATGCAAAAAAGTGCTTAAATGACCTTTTATTGAAGTTTCACAAATCAGACAAAGATTTCACAAATCGCAAATACGATTTTAATTATTCTGCTATCAGTTTAGAATAATCTAGTCCGGTTTAAAGTGTCTAGGTATTGTAGTTTTTTTTTACTTGAGTAGATTAAAGATGCTGAAGGTAGCGAAAGATTAAGTGGAACGGCCCTTTAGACATTTCCCGAATCGGAAGCTGCATTCGGAAACCAACAGGTCCCCTGGGAGAATATTTTATTTTATATTTATTAAATTCCTGCGATTCAGAAATGGTCTGTAAATACGGACTATCCTCCGTATTTACATCCCAGATTAGACTGAAGGTAATTTGTCGGATCCTCGCTGCAACTAGCGGCAGCTAGCCTTAGCCAGCTAAAAAACAACCTACACTGAATTTCATGGGAATCTTTTAAGATCTGTAGACGTTACAGCTGAGCCTCAAAGGAAACGATGTCCTACCTTCTCTTCCAGACATGTCTGCAGCGTATTATAAAAATTTAAAGGAAATAAAATCCCGTCCGCTGCGAGCACAGCTGGCGTCTGTGGCTAATCCGCGCTGTTAGGACCCCAGTGAGCGCAGTCTGAACCGGAAGTAGAACGACTGCTAGTTGCCTGTCTCAGAAAATTTTTGATATCAAGATGCTGTACTGCTGTTGCTATAAAGAAACGTAATCTGTGTGTTATGTGTGATCGGATAGCACTGAGGAAAACGGGTATGTTTGTACTGCTGTATTGCTGTGTCACCGGCGTCCCAAACAGTTTAAAACTTAAGAAAAGTCAGTTAGCCGGTAGCTGCTAGCAACATGGTGCTAGCTGGGAGGAAGTGGGTAACCTTAGTGGGAAAAGTCTTGATCTAATTTATAGAAAGCAGGGCATTTAAACCGCATCTCCTCACGCACTGTTTGTATATTCCTGTGAGTATTAGCTACCGTTGTGGGTTGTTCACTGTGAGGAGGATGTCAGTCCACTGTTCAAACAGCAGGATGTTTTTCAGCACAGAGTTCACATTTGTCTCGTTTAATCCGCAGGTCGTTCGTTTGGTTTTTAAGTAGCTATAAACTAAATGATCTGAGTAACCAGTCTTATAAATTTAAAGAATACTATAAGCAGGCTAAGCAGAGCTGCTCAGACCTTCTCTGGGGCAGTTGTGCGAAAAAAATTATTTCTGACATTCCTGTGTGTTTTTCATGTGTATTTTATTCCAGTCACTACCCAAAGTTTGTGGCCATAATTCTTACCTGGGCACTTTGCATTCAGCTGTAAACCACCTCATACTTTAGCTTAATGAAGCCAACAAGACCACGTCATCGGCAAAAAGCAATCATGGCGGGGTCCAGCACCTACCAGGAATGAGTGTGCTTTATTGCTGGTGAGCTAAGCTCTCCCCTGAATAGTGACTGAATGTTTTGTTTTTTTAGTTTAAATAAGCATGATTGCTGGGAGGTTTAAGGAGCATCTGAAGAACCTCCTGCACACCTCCTGCTGGCCATCTAAACATGAATCTTATACAGCTGATGGCTCATCTAATTCAGTTGTTTTCCCTTTGTTCTCCCAGGCACATGTTCCAGTGTTGGCTGCAGTGACGGTGAATCTCTGACAATACAATTTACCTGCGCTGCTGCTGCTGCTGCTGCTGCTGTTCTCAATGAGGTGCTGGTGTGAGCATCACATTTGATTATCAATAAAAATACAGCACTGTAGCTGATGGTTAACAGTATCTTTACTCTGTCAGGCACAGAGGGCCTCAGATCTATCTCTGGGCTCATGGCTCATGTTGTCTGTCCCGCTCCTCACTGGCTGGCAGAGTGACTCAGATTCGAACTTACAGTGCTCTCCATCAGCCTGGCTCACCAGCATCACCACCACCCAACAGCCCTTCCCCTCCTGATGGGAAAAGAGGAGCTGAGCTTCTAAAGAAGCGTGCCCTGGCTGCCTTACAGGTAAAAAAAAAAAAGCTCCTTTTCTGACTATAACAACAATAAAGGGTCAGTACTACAAAATACAACAAACTGGCATCTTTTTTCTCTCTTCTGTCCATCTTTAAGCACGCAGGTGAGCTGGGGCGGCAGTGGGGTCAGAGGTCGGCTCAGGCAGGCACTGCCGCGGTCAACCATTGGTGGGCGAAGTACGAGGAGTTTGTGGGGTTGAATGAGGTCCGCGAGGCTCAGACAAAGGTCACTGAGGTCAGCAGACAGCAAGAACAAGCTCAGCTTCCAAGTTTAGTTGACCTGCACTGATGTGTTGAATTGGTGTAGAATGAATGAGGATGTCAGACACTTCTAATATAAAAAGCATAAACAAGCCTCTGACAGATGTTTGTGTTTTCCAGGCTGAGTCAGCGTTCATGGTGGCCAGGGGGATGGTGCGTGAGGCTCACGCCAGCCTGGAGGTTCAGCAGAGCAGGCTGAAGGAGATCAGAGACCGACTTGACAGAGTCTCCAGGGAGGAGGCACACTACCTGGAGCTGGCCACAATGGAGCACAGACTGCTGCAGGTGAGCTGAGGCTCTTGAAACAGACTTTTAAGCATGGTCCACAAATTTTCAGTAGGTTTGAGGTTGGGACTTTGGGAAAGTCATTCAAGAAGCTTAATGTTAGCCAGCTTTATCCATTCCAAAACCAGTTTTTATTAGTTTGGGGTCACTGAGTCCCAGCTTGAAGCATCTAGCTCTTGATTTGAGGTAAAGTTGAAGAATTTAGAGGTAGTACTCCTTCATTATTCCATCCACTTTGTGTAGTGTACCGATACCACCATACCACAGAGGATGATGCTGCCACTGCCATCCTGACAGGTGCAGTGTTCTCACCTTTACTCCTCCAGTGCATCTTGCCATTGGGGCCTAATAGGTCAATCTTTGTCTCATCTGACTATCAAACTTTTGGCCCGTGTGGACAGCTTCAAATTTCAATTGTTTGAAGGTGTTGATTTTTGGTGGGGTACGTTAGGTACTGTCTAAAAATACCAAACTCCCTAATATTTGGGGTTGGCAGGGACATCATCTAAGGTCCTGAACAGGAGATGGTGAAAGTGACGCATCAAAGTGACATCCACAAATTTACAAGCTGCTTGTTTTACCTGAGCAACAGTCCAAAAGCCGAAGAGTCACTTTACTGGCATATGTGGCAAAAGAAGATCCTGTACTGTGGGCATCACTGGAGTGCTGGAGAGTAGTAGTTATGGCATGTTTTTAAAAGTATAATATAGTATCATTTCAAGATTGTTTTGTCTTCAGTTTACATCATTAATGATGCCATACAGAGATCAGAAGATTGAATTAATTTCCTAACAAACCACCTCTCCTTCACGCTGCCCACGGCTGCAGGAGGAGCGCCGCCTCCGGACAGCGTACGAGAACGCGGAGGGTTCAGAGAGGGAGAAGTTCGCCTTATTTTCAGCAGCCGTTAGAGGAAGCCACGAGAAGGAGAGGACGAGAGCGGAGCGCACCAAGAACTGGTCCATCATCGGTTCGGTCCTCGGAGCCCTGATCGGGGTCATGGGATCAACATACGTGAACCGAGTGCGCCTGCAGGTGAGGAGGGGCGCTACACTAGGGGACCTCATTCAGCACACACCTTCTTTAAGCCTCCCCTACACTCAGGTGGAGGAGGATGTCCCAAGAGGAGCAGCAGGCCTGTGCCAGTGCAGGACTGATAACCACACAAGCTTTTGTAGCTGTTTTTGAAAAATGCTTCATTATCTAATGTTTTGGTGGGCGTGATCTCAGTTCATACATCGATGGGGGTGTAGTTCCTGTTTCCTGCCTGTCTGCCCTACTCCTTTAGGAGCTTTCGCAATCCACAAGGGTGACGTACCCGCGTCCTAAATAAGAGGCTGTTTAGATGTTTAACCTTTGAAATGTTGCATAGGCCCAATTTTTAACTTAAGTTAGTTTGTCACCCATCTGTACTTAACACTTTAAAATGTAGCTTTATCTGAACCCCACCAGGACCGCAGTTTACGATGATCTCGATTTCAGCTCACACGTGTTCTCTGTTCTCTGCAGGAGCTGAAGAATTTGCTGCTGGAGGCCCAGAAAGGTCCGGAAAGCCTACAGGAAGCCCTCAAAGTGCAGGCTGGAAACCATCGGTCCCAGCAGGACGAGCTTCGGTCGCTCATCGACAACCTCAGAGTCGCTCTGAGTGAAGCCTTCACGCAGAGGAGCCCCGTTCGCCAGGACAAAGAAGGCCCAGCCCCACACTCGCCCTCTGCGTCTCTTTCGGTGTTAAAAGACCTCCACATAGAAAACCAAAGGACCAAGTCCCTCCTGGAGTCCATGCCACCACTCCTGGGACAACTGGAACATGGGCTCGGGAGAGTTGAGAACGAAGTGTCAACAGTGAGGAAGCTGCTGGAGACCAAACCACAGCTTCAAACACGAGCTGGTCAGCAGCTGCACGAGAGACCAGCAAGAGTTGAGTCTGAGGCGGTGGTGAGGAGCCTGGAGGAGACCCAGAGGACTCTGGGAGAGCAAATCAGGACAAACACTCTTTACAATGCAGTGTATGCGTACACCGCCACCGCCATCACCGTCACAGCTGTCTACCTGCTGCTCAGAGGAACTGGTTAGATGGGATACCTCCAGTTTGAATACTTGTACTGGAAGCCTGTCGGGCACTGGGAGGAATAATCTGAGCAAATCAATGCAAATTAAAAAGCACAGGAACTCAGTTCCTGTAACAAAGCAGCTGCAGGTGTTTATCTTCTGCTGCTGACTGCACTGATGAGGACGAGAGCATTTTAAATTGACTGATATCAAGAGGACACACAAAGCACTGTTGGTGTGTATGATTGTCATGATTAGAAAAGAACAGATAAACACAAATGATGTTTGATGTCTAAACTGAACAAACTGCTGAATCCGATTTCTCCAGAACAGAAACTCACAGGAAACACGAGTCAAGGTTGTTACGGTTTAGTTAACCGATCTCTGAAGAACCAAAGTAATAACAATGAGCTAAACTAAATTTAGACATGTCGAGTGAGCCTGAAGAGGCGTTTTGGTGACCATGTTTATTGACACTGTTGCCATGCTTAACGTCTTAAATTTCTTTTGACAAATTCCGCCTGTAATAATTAAAAAGACTAAAACAGAGATCTGCACTCCGGAGACAAACACATTGTTGAGGTGACTTAGTGTGATTGGTTAGGTGATGTAAGCTGATACATTCCCAGGGGCATTATCATTCATCAGGGTCTCTGGTTCCTGTCACTTTGCCTGTATTCGTTCTGTTATTTGTCTTTAGCTGCTAAGTTTTCCACTACGTCTATCAGCTGGTCTCTCTGTGGTGTTTTTAGAGCTTTCTCCTGAGAAATCAGCTGAAAATAAAGCTATGAGGGTGATGGGAGTGAGTCATTGAGGGCTGCTAAAAAATGAGTAGTTCAAAAGCAAAAAAAAAAATAAAATAAAATCAACACCTGCAGCCATCAACATCAAATATGAATCGAAGTGAGACATAATTTATTGTTTCTCTCAGTGACGTGACTTTACGGATGCAGATGTGGGGCCAAGTTATCCCAGTGCCGTGTGAGTTTTCAGTATAATCGTCAGCCTTCGGACCAGCTGAAGCTCGGAGGGACTCCTGAGTCCACCACTGGGGTTCATCTCCAGGGTAAAGCTGAAAACTGATGGGGCCGGACTTAATTTTAGTGTGTGAGAAGAGACGTGATTAGATTTAGATCTGAAAACCTGTATTTTTGATTTCATGACATTATGTTTAAGATCAGGGTAAAAAAAACAATAATGAGAACTGTTTTCATTAAAGTGAGAGACATCTGTAAATGAATAAATCATTGCCTCAGTTTTGAGTTCAGTTTGTTCATGGTGCCACACAGAAACATAACGCAGCATAACAAACCAGGATTACACAAAAAAGTGTAAACACTTATTTCCATTGTGGCCCCTTCACAGTTCTTTAGATAAAATATGAGAAAATGCAGACTTCACTGCAGTGTGACCCCCCCCTGGTGCCTGAACGTGTTGGGTGCAGTCACGTTGGTGTGGGGCTGTTCTGTAGCTCATGATGTGCACTGAAGCTATTAAAAGTCCAGATGAGGAAACTGCTTCTGCTGCGTGATTGCTCACTGAACCACTCCTTTATGGGCTTACACTGGATGGCTGTCCTTCATTTACCTGAAGGAGCGATGAACCTGTCGAACCTGACAGCTGAAATCTCTGAGAGAGCTTTTTGGATCCTTCCTCTAAACCATGATGTTGAGCAATCTCTCAGTTGAGAGTTGTTTTGAGGCTCCCATGTTGCCGCTCTGCAGAGAAGATGCAAAGGGGAGACCACCTTAACCCTTTCTCATAATTGGATTCGCCTGTGTATGGAGGTCAAGGGTCAATGAGCTTACAAAGCAAAGTTTGTGTTCCAATAATTAGTGCTAAAGCTATTCAAATCAATAAAATGAGTAAGTAAACTTTATATAGCACCTTTCTCAGATAAAATCACAAAGTGCTTTACAAAGTAAATTAAATACAAACACCTGATAAAAAACAAAACATTTAACTAAAAGCTTGTCTGAATAAAAGTGTCTTAAGCTGCTTTTTAAAAGAATCAACAGAATCGGCCACACGAGTTTAAACCAGGTCTTGTGGACCCTCAGGAGGTTCTGGCTTGAGGACCGAAGAATGTGGCCCGAAGAAAAGGGGGTCAACATTTTGGTGATGTATTGGGGGGCCTGTTCATTAAAAGCTCTAAAAGTCAAAATGGCAAACTTATGCACCTGCCTAATTTTGTTTGAATAATTATTGCACACTTTCTGTAAATCCTATAAACTTCATGTCATTTCTCAAACATCACTGTGCTCGTCTGCCATAGGATATATTTAACTGAAACTGCCGGTCCGAACCGCCAATGATTTATAAAGGAAAATCATGGAAATATGAGATTTCCACGTTCAGTCACACTGAGTAAGCAAACTCTAACTGCACCTTTGCCCTGCGCTGATGCGGTCAGACATAATAAGCGGCACATGCACATCCAGATGTAAAACGCACTTTTGTCCGATTAAACTACAATCTTTGATTTATGCAAACAAGCCTGAGATTTCTTCTTCCTCTGAGAAACAGAAGCAGCGAGAGAGAAGATTCGCCTTCAACCACACCAGAGAGAGGACGACAGGGAGTGAAGCTGAAATCATCTCTTTACTTCCTGCACACATTTTTATTTCACCAGCCTCCTGCTGTATGAGCAAGTGACAGGAACTCTGAATGCTTCAGCATACCAAGACATGTGGTACAGTTTGATGCTCCCAGCTTTGTGGCAACAGTTTGGGAATGGCTCCTTCCTGCACCTCTGCAGTCGCAGGTTTGTTTCTGACACAACTTCCTGGTTAGAGGTTAAAAAGTCACAAAATTAAAAAAAAAAAAAGACAAAATGTTTGACTTTTCTTTAAAGTA
This sequence comes from Bujurquina vittata, assembly GCA_015106715.1. Classification (NCBI taxonomy): domain Eukaryota; kingdom Metazoa; phylum Chordata; class Actinopteri; order Cichliformes; family Cichlidae; genus Bujurquina; species Bujurquina vittata. The sequence goes on from VUQK01025519.1 coordinate 22,544, forward strand.
GTTGCAGATTAATCGAACACATAATTGAGTATTTGTGATGCTCTTTTGAATCTGTACCTCAAAGAGTACAGCTGAAGTAGCACTCAGTCTTCTGGGGTGTGTCTGGCACACACGGTGGCCGGGTTAGAAACATTTGGACCAGTTCAACATTACACAGAATTCTTTTTTATATCTGAAATATGATTTTAATCGCAGTATCAAAGAATTAAAATCACTGATCAATGGCAAAAATAAACTGTGGTTAACTGTAATAAAAACAGAAACTAGACTTTTGGAGAACAAAAAAAAGGCAGCACTTCACCCCCTCAACTTTCCCAAGCCAGTGTGAGGGTTCTCGGAAGCTTTTTTTTTAAATCAGATTCCAATCCACCCCCCAGGTCCATGCCAATCCTGGGATTTGAACCAGCATCCTCTCAGTCATAAGCCCTCTTCTTCTCCCTTTGGTGCGGCTGTTTCTTGAGAGTTGGACGTCTATGTGACGTTTTGTGTTATAATACCTGTTCTGATAAATATCACCCATATTACATCAAAGAAACCAATGGAAGCTAAACTGAGCGGAAAATAATTACAATACACTGTAAAACATTCTCAAGTAAATAAATGAAAACTAAACTAAAGAAAAAATGTGATACTCTGGATCCTTTTCCCTCAGAGAGGGGGGGGGGGAAAAAAGAAATGGGAGAG